>PVLA01007943.1:0-96568 GCA_004027455.1 Hydrochoerus hydrochaeris | reverse complement strand
GCGCTGCTCCATGCTGCTCGTCTCCTCCCAATATTCTGAGAATTGAGCCATTATAGTTAAAGCTGCCTAGGTTAAATTCAGACAAGGATTAAGCTGACTAGAAAACCTGGGTTGCAAGGTAGAAACAGCCCCATCCCATGTTTAAGGAATTTATGGAATGTACCTTCCCTGGGCATCTACTGCCCATATTAGGAAACACCCTCTGCCCCCCAACTCTAGACCACCCTATGGTCGTCTCTTCCAATAAATGTAAAAAGCCATTTAAACTAACCAATGTCTTCTGCTTCTGTAACCACGCTTGCACAGACCCCTCCTCCCTTTGTTCGGTAGTTTAAAAGCCATGCTCCAGCACACCTCGTGGCTCTCTGTTCCTGTGTGTTCAGTGGGCCCCACGCATGCTTGGAAAATAAAACCCCTTGCATATTGCATGAGAGGGCGTCTGTTGACTTCGTCTTACACGCGGTGGGCATCTCGACCCTCACAGTTTCACTCTATAAAAGTCCCTGGAAAAGACAGTCCTTGGCAACCCACTTGGGGTCCCTTCTGTCTCTTCAGACAGAAGCTTTCTTTCTCTCATTGAATATATTCTGCTCTTACCTGCATTGTTCCTAAAATTCATTCTTCAATTTTAGAGAACATGAACTCATGAACATAGTAGGTTGGGAGTATCATTCCCCTATATCAACGCCTTGAGGAATCTTTGCTCAAATTTCCTTGGTCCTTTTGAGCCCTTGATGAAAGAATTCAGCTGAGAGATAAGAGCTCATGCTCCAGCAGTACAGGCAGAATTTACTGGAAAGCAGATAGAGAAGGCCTTCCAGTGAGGAGGCAGCGGTGCCACAGAGTCATCTGCACTGAGTTTGGATACCTTTTTATGCATCCAAGAGTTCTTCCCTAGTGTTCAGGGAAGTAGGGGAATTGTGACACTGACATTTCTCTTGGAAGTTACTTTAGAATTGTGAAAAATCCTCTTGTTCTTTTTAGATGTTGAGTTTTCACTCAGGGGCCTTAGTCAAGTAAGGAACTTACAAAAGAAATTTATAATGATAAATTCTTAATTTAAACCAGACCAAGATAGGAGGCTCTTTGTTTTTTTTTTTTTAATTTTATTTAAAGAGGAAAAAAGCAAAACAGAAAAAGAGGTAGAAACAATACAGAATTTCAGAAAAAAATAAACAGTAGGAAATTACTAGTTAATAAATTACATATTGTCTTCTTAGATATAGTTGTTCAAGTTACAAAGTTAAAGCATATAGAGTGGACATTCAGACAGTGAGGCTGCAAAAGAAGTTCAGTGATCCAAAAACAACTTAGCAACATGGTTATCAATCCTACACACTTAAACATAAATGCAGTTATATCCTTTAGAGCGGTTTCTGTTCCTTTTACTTTAAAAAAAAATTTTTTTTGTATAAAGAGAAACAAAAGCATGTAAAGGGTAAAGATAATACAGAATTTCAAAAAAAAGATAAACAATAAGAAACCACTAGTTGATGAATTATATATTGTCCTCTTAGAAGTAGTTGTTCAAGTTACAAAATTAAAGCATACAAAGTAGATATTCAAACAGTGAGAGTGTAAACAGCTATGCATGCATGAATCTCTACATGTATTTCTATCCTTTCTGTATTAGAGGGAAAAACAAAACTTAGCAACCCAAAACAAAACAAATTCCTATAAAAACATGAAACCAAAAAGTCATATAAAACCACAGTACAAGGTGATCTACAATAATTGCTGTATTGTTTCTTATTATCTTCAATAGAGTTGTCTATACCATCAGGTATAAATGAATACAGCAGTATAATTGAATATAGAAGTACATAATAATATTAATAAAAATAAAACATTGTAGACAGTCTAAAACTTCAAAGGCAGGTAATAATCAAACCAGAGTGGATATTATAGTGAATCTTGTCATCTTAAGTGCAGTTGCCTATACTCTCAGACTTGATACTATCAATCATAACATCTTTGAATAAAATCTATCAATACAAAACTGCAATCCAACAAACCAGATTTGATTACGATCAGTCATGGTAAAACAGTGTAGGTTTTACAGAGCTTTAGATTAACTTAATAGGAAATTAAGGATGATTACCATACTATATCCTGTTATTTTTGGGATTACTGTCTGTGCCCTCAAATCTAGTACAGGTAGAATGACTGGAACAGAATATAATACATCTAAGCAGAGTAGCATGGGTAATGTGGGTTTTAGATCCTCATGCACTATTAATATAGTGTATCAAGGCCATCTATGTTAGAGATTCTAGCCATCCTTCCCTGCCTCATTTCTGCTATGCCATTTTTCTGCCTATTTGTCTAGTTTTCTCCTTCATTCTACTGCCTGCCCCACTCATTGAGGCCTTTCTGCCACTGTTCCTAAAATCCTGGTATTTTTTTTCTCTCTCTCTAGAATGTCCTTCAGTATTCTCTGTAGTGTTGGATTGGTGGTCACAAACTCTCCCAGTTCCTCTTTGTCATGGAAGCATCTTGTTTCTCCATTAATTTCTAGTGACAGTTTTGCAGGGTACATCAATCTGGGCTGGAGGTTATTCTTTTTCAGGGCTTGGAATATTTCACTCCAAGCTCTTCTTGATCTGATGGTCTGTGTCAAGAAGTCAGCTGTGATCTTGATGGGCTTACCTTTACAGGTAATCTGTTTCTTTTCTCTGACAGCTTTTAATATTCTGTTTTTATATTGAATTTCTGGTATCTTGATTATTATATGTCTGGGTGTAGATCTGTTTTGGTTGTAGGTGGCTGGGGTTCTGTATGCGTCACGTAACTGAATGTTATTTTCTTTTCCCATGCTTGGGAAGTTTTCCTTAATTATTTCCATGAATAGCCTTTGTAATTCACCTGTATGTATTCCTGCTTCTTCATTCACATTTCTTATTCTTAAATTATAGATTCTCTTGTCATCTTCTAGCCTTTGTATTGTTACTGCCTGTTTCCTTGTTATTTTTAAGAAATCTTTCCTTTCATGATCACATACTGCCAACTTGTCTTCAAGTTTTGATAATCTATCCTGTTTCTTTTAAGGAGTTTTGCCAGCTTTCAATAATGGATTTTTTAATTTCCTGGTAGTCTCTTTGAATCTGCTTGATATATTCTATATTTTCTTTATATTCTTTATCAAATGTTTCTCTCCTTTGTGTTCCTCTCTTCTTCTGTCTGTATCTTCCTGAGAGATGCTTCCTGAGAACATTTCTTTTATTACTCTACTCATATCTTGCTTTACCTGATTTAATATTTCAGTTTTGAGCTCATCTACAAGGTTCCAAAGATATCTCTTACTGTTCATTGAAGCCATGTATGATGTTACATGTTTGCCACCCTCAGTCTCCTTGTTTTTCCCTCTCCTGTATCAGGGCTCTCAGGGTTCTGGGCTGGGGGCCTCCTCCTGCCTCTCTCTCCTGTCATGGTCCTGGCTTCCTCCATACAGGTTACAGTGCAGGTCCCAGCCCCCTTCCCTGTTGGCCATGTTTCCTCCAAAGCATGCTGGTGAGGGGTCTCCACCCTCTCCTGCCTGCTCTTGTCACAGAGGTGTAAGCAGTGGCTGTGTATGCCTGCCCCTCCCCACCAGGCCAACCAAACTTCAGGGGTCTTCCCCTGGTTAGTGCTTGCTAGACACAGGGAATTGATTTGGGATGGCTCATTGGGTCCCGGTCAGGGGCATGACCCAGCCCAATCAAATCCCATGAATCTGCTCTGAGGAGGGAGGAACCAACAGAAGTCACTGTTGCTCCCAGTTCAGGCTCCTCCTGCCCAATTCCAACATATCGCCCATTTGGTTGCGCTCTTCCTGTGGATGCATCTCATTCCTAGCACTGAACGTGGATTAATGAAGGTCCCTTTGCCGGCTTCGCTCTCCATTGGGCTCACCATCCCCCGACTTTAGCGCTGCTGTGGTTCCTGTGAGTGGTGGCGAGAACGAGTTTGAGCGGTTCTGCCAGCCAGCGTGGATTCAGGCCTTTGCAAACTTGGCAGGTCGCCGTGAATGAAAACGCTGTGTCCCATAATTTTTAGCTGGTTCAGTTGTAGTCCTGATGTATTTGATGAGCTTTTTTATGTTTTAATTTCTTCCTGTGTCAAGAGGATCATCTCCCTCTGTCTGGGTCTCTCCAGGGTGTTTTATTCTGGCACGTGAGTTGTTTCTCCCAGGAGGCTTTGTATTTGGTTGCTCACTGATCGACTGTCTTGACTTCCATCTCCTAGGAGGGTCTTTAAAGATTGGTTACTTAACTGATAACACTGGGGTATAGGCTGTGGAAACCCAGGAATGCTATATGCCTTGTTCTAGAAATAAGGGATCAGTGTCATAAGGTGTGAGACTTAATGAATGACTATAAATGTATATTACACATTGAAGTCTTTGTTTCCTCACTTAAATATATATAACTGCCAAAGCTGCTATTTTGGACTCTCCTTTTGTCCCTGAGACCCACTAATTTCTAACTATCTGCCTAACACATTGACATGGGTTTCTCTGGAAGAAGAGGCTGAGATGGAGCTTAGCTGTAAAGATAGATTTTAGAGATCAAGGAACATGTAAGGAGAGTGGGAGAAGGACTGAGCAAAGACAGAAGCTGAAGTGAGATGCAGAGCTGACAAAATGTTCACTACTGCACAGATTTGTTCCACAATGGGCCTGAACCTGGGCTCTGCATACCTTGGCCCTGGCTTGCTCAGTCACTGAATATGAGGCTCTCCTAGAGGGCATGGGATCAGGTGGCTTTCTGCTGCTGAAGCAAAAGTCCGAAGGTGTTGGCAAGGCTGCTGTTGATAACTAGGCAACAAATCCTTTCATGAAGGGGGATCTGGGTGGCACATTCTGTTGTCCACCATACAACAGATGATACCTTCTAATGGAAGCTGACTGAGATTCAAGTTTGGTAAAAACCCATTGACTAGATTACATTAAGCTAAAAGACTATCCAGGAATCCAGATTCTACCTGGTAAGAAAAAACTAGTGATGTTTACCTTGTCCTGGGGGTAGTATGGGACAGATAATACATCCCTCAAAATGCAGAAGGTTCTACTGGATGCAGAAAAAAATCTCCCATTTCCGACATCCACCCAGAAGTATTGTTTTTCATTAGTACCTCTGATTTAATGAGTATAGATATGTTCCCCCAAAAAACAAAACAAAACAAAACAAAACCAACAACAACAACAAAAAAAACCAGGACCAAAGGAAAAGTAGCTCCCCAATAATTAATGGATAGTGACTGTGAACATTAACTTGAAAAAACAATGTCTATTTTGAATTCTTTTTCCCCCATGACCCTAAACTCTCATTAGAAGAGGTTCAGGAAAATATCAAAACAAACAAACAAACAAAAATTGCTAGTATTTGGATTCCTCCCTTAGCTCCTTGATTTGAATGTCTTTGACCTGGAGAAACCAAATGAAAAGTGAAAGCCACAAATCAGAATCCCTCTGAGTGACTCAGTGTATAAGGAGAGGGAACCCTGATCCCCTTTGTTACAAATCTTCCATTCCTCATCGTGAAAGACAGTAACCACTGCATGATGAAGTTGGAGCTCTTAGAGGAGAAACAGGGAGCCAAAAGAATGTCAGCCTCAGAGAGTTAGGGAAGCAACACACCATGGCCTCTTGAAACAAGGGCTCTGTTCCCTAATCTAGGACAGTTTCTGCAAAGTAGTCATGACATTCAGTTCCAATGAGATAAGAGCATTGTTCAGGTTGCAAGCCCTTACCCTTCCTTTTTTTTTTTTTTGCGGTGCCGGGGATCAAACTCATGACCTCGCGCTTGCCAGGCAGGTGCTTATGCCACTGAACTAAATCCCCAGCAGCCCTTACCCTTCCAAAGAGAAGTCGTATTTATGCCAAAAAAGAACTTAAAACATGAAACCTGGATATCAAGGCCACATCAAAATTCTACCCAGAGCACTCTGCTTGAGTTGTTTCACATTCATGGAGAACAGGCGCCCCTGCTGGCAGGTTTGCAGACCCTAGACATCCTCACTGGGAACAGTAGGAGAAGCACACCAAAGCCCGAGCCTTGAACATTTACTCTGTACCACATTGTTCCCAGAGATGGTGACACAAGAAGAAAGCTGAGATTCTTGCCCTCCTGCAGATCACTTCCTAATTGGCAAGATGAACAGGAAGGTCCAGAAAACAAGACAGTGAATCAAGAAAACTTCTCAAACTCAGGAGATAAACCTCAGTAAATTAACAGAAGTTACATAAGATTTTTAGGATAAGAAATAGACAAAATCTGAGTCACTAAAGGTCCTCCCTTTGAAACCACGATTCAGTGCAGGGCAAGGTAGAGATTAAGATGAACGTAGAATATAGAATTTGTTGAATTTTTGACAGTATGTTAAATATATTACTCCATTGCTTTATGTCTTACATTTTTCTTTGGATTTTAACAGGATATATGTTGATCTTTTCATTTTTAGTATACTTGGAATTTATTGTGCTCTTTGAATGTGCAGATTAGTATTTTTCATACATTTTGGAACTTTGTAGTCATTAATTAACTCTTTAATATCTCTTTATTTTCTGTTTCTTTTCTCTATTTTTCTTAAACTCCAGTTACACACATATCAGTACTCTTAATGTTCTAGGCCTCCGGGTCACTGTTCATTTTCTTCATTTTTAATTTGCTTTAGTGTTTCTATCATCTCTAATCTGTTTCTAGAATTTGCTGATTATTTTTTTTTTGCCAGTTCAGATCTATTGAGCCTTCTCTAAAGTATTTTTTATTCCAATTATTGAACTGAATGCCAAAACTATTATGTGGTATTCTTTAACATCTTGCAGAAAACCATAAAATAATTTTAGTTTCTTCCTTATTCCCTCTGAAATTTCATGAAAATATAGAATTTTAATAATATCAAGGTTAAAAATATAATGGAACTAAACACAGTTTGCTTGATCACAGTAAAGAAAAAGAGGAAGGAGAATTCTGGTACCTAGTCTTTATCTAGCGAAGCATTACTCCTAACGTGAGGACTTGAGAACCCAGAAGGAGTAGAACAGCAGAGCTGTCATAGGTCTAAATATCATTTTTTTTGAGTCCTTCATTTTACAGATGAGCAAACAGTCTTAGAGAGATCAATTGGGGGAGTTTTAGATTGTTACTTTTCAGAGACTCATTTCCATGATGGTAGCTATTATTTTTTTAAAAGGTGACAAGCAGAAATGGAAGAGTCAAAAAGTTTTGTGGAAGACTTTGTAAGGAAAAGAA
Organism: Hydrochoerus hydrochaeris; assembly: GCA_004027455.1. Lineage (NCBI taxonomy): Eukaryota > Metazoa > Chordata > Mammalia > Rodentia > Hydrochaeridae > Hydrochoerus > Hydrochoerus hydrochaeris. The sequence goes on along the minus strand of PVLA01007943.1, from coordinate 89,336 downwards.
TATGCTTTATTGTGGCAGCAAAGGATTCTTTCTATAGAAAAGAAAAATTCATTTCTCCAGATGCCAGGTCTGCATTCTCTAGCTATGTGTAATAGTCAGGGTTTTGTAGTAAGTCACTTGTGTATGTGTGCTGGTACGAGGACACGATAAACTCACATTGATTTGTTTCTATACTCACAGTGCATAAGTTAGATACCTGTAGAGGTTACTGATATAATCACTCAGAGTATCACCATCCCCTAGTATATTTATAAGAGTCTGGGCTGAAATAAGACACACATTCCTAGAAACGGGCTAAAGATTATTTCTTTAAATGAGGTAGCAGTTTCCTGTGGTTTGGGTAAAGTCTTTATTCTCCCTCTTCCAGAATTGCAGTCATTTTTTTTCTTAATGCCCTCCTAATGCATTGGATTATTCTGTTGGATTTTGTCACAGCAGAATCTCACTTTGAATCTTCTGCACCAGACACATGTCATTGGGTTGTAGATACCCAATCTCTGTAGTCATGAAAGTAACTTATTTATAAAATATTAGGAAGAACTATTTTCAACTAAAATAACAAGTAGTCTTAAAAAGAGTAGAGAAAGGACTAGGAGAGTGATATTTCTAAGTTCTCAGATGCTAAATTTTAAAAATATCTACACTTAGTCATAACTATTCCCGCGGGGGATAAATTGTGTTGTCTTGATCTAGCACTAATCACAAAGTATGGAGCCGGAGGAGACTGATGTCGTAAGGAGGAAGAGACAGAGGAGCAGGGTAGAGATAGGAGAGAGGATAGAAAGGAGTCTAAAAAGGAACATGATGAAGAGTAGTTGGAAGAAAAGGTAGAAGAATGGCAAAGGAAGAAATTTCATGGAAGGAAAAAACAATGGGAGAAGAGCAAGAAGAAAATTAAGAAAAATGAAAACAAAAAACTGTTACACATTATAGAATCTGTGTACCAGCTTCCTACTTAAGAGATCTGTTAACCTCCCTGATTTTATGTTTTCTCACTTGTAATAAATAGACTGGAGGAAGTGACTACTTAGATTTTTGCTGGTGTAAAATCCTCTAACACTAATACTACCCTTTAATAGATCACTCTTCAAACACTTCCACCTATGCAATCTTGTTAGCATCTACCACCCTCTTCGACACGGACTCTGCTGTGTTATTCAGGCCTTTCTGCTATTTCTCCAGCTTTTAGGGTGCAGGCCTCACCCTCTGATGTCACCTCAACCTTTTGCATTGTCATTTCCTCTTCCTGAAGTGTTCTTTCAACAGACTTTTCTGTGGCATATTCCATTATTTAGGCATCTGCTCACATATTGCCTCCTTGGAGAATCCTTTCTTATGTAATATGAGACCTCATAAGGACTCTTCCCCTCTAGCCCATCATTCAATTCTACTTATTTAATGTGTAGTATAATATAATATAGTACAAATATATGTATTTAGATATTTATTATTTGTCTTCCCTTAAGACCAGGATTTGGTCTAATTCTGTGTTGCATTCTTAGCACCAAGTATAATATCAAGTAGATAGTAGGTATTCAATGACTATTTAGTGAATGAACCACACATTTGGCTGTGGTGGTCCACAAGGTAGGTTTTAATATCCCCACTTAATAGGTCAGAATACCACAATATAAAATAGGGTGCCAATACCATGCTTCAGTTGTTATTTTTGTCTTATTTCTTTGTCACTATGCATACGTGCCTTGCATTTAATTCTAGGCTTCAGCACTGTGCATTTCCTCTGAAACTCTATAACATCCTGCTCTGATTAATAAATTGCAATCAATTGCAATGCCTAATTATCTCCTTAGGAGGTCTGAAAGGAATGTAATAGATGGAGCACACTTACCTCTCAGCATGGGAGGGGAGCTATGGCTGGGTAACCAAGAAAAAAATGCTTCAAGGAGAAAGAAATAATAAGAGAGTGAATGAAAACTTGTTCTAAGTAAAAATAACTGAAATACATTTGGTCTTTACATATATCAAGCTTAATAGAAGTTGTTCATCTGGTACCTGTATGCTTAAAGCATATGTCTCTCAGATATGGTCAGTATACCACTTGATTCAATGTTACTCAAAGTGATAAAAATTCAAGTTTACAGGAAATTTTTAGATTGATGAAATCCAAATCTCTGCAGGTATATATTTACACCTTTACTGGCTTCCATATGGTAGCTTCCCATTCATATTATAATTTGAAATAAAATTGGCCAATGGCTTCATTCAGTTTAATTTTACTCTTTAAAGAGTAGTGTATTTTGGAATAGGCATTTCTCCCTTTATTTCCTAATAGACATGTATTGAGTGCTATTATGGTTTAGATCTAGATGTCCCCCCAAAGCTTCATGTGATTATAGGTGAGGGTTTGGGTGATGACTGTATTATGAGGGCAGTAAAGCCGACTTGCTCTTAGAAAGAGTGTTCTTGTTAGAAATTCAGTTGTTTGGGGTGTGGCTTGAAGGGTTTACACCCTTTTCCTGTCTCTCCTTTCACCTTTTCTGATTCCTGATGCCATGATATGAGCACCTTTTCCAACACTATGCCCCTCTGCCATACTGTCCTGCTTTGGAACCAGTTGACCATGAACTGAAACCTTTACAAACTTTGTACCAAAATAAACCTCTAGTTTAATTTGGGAGTGTTAGGTATTATGTCTCAGCAATGAGGAAGGTAACTAAGACAGTGTTTACAGCTGTATGTGAGAAATACATTTGGTCTTTACATATATCAAGCTTAATACAAGTTTCTTAGTACTTGGATGCAGAACTGAGTAAGATATGCATTTGTTGAAAAACTCAGTCTTTCAAGAGGACTGAAATTCAGACAGAGAAGGAAGTTTAAGGCTGTGGAAGGATTTCCATCAAGTGGTCTGGGCTTTGCATGAAAAAGAAACTATCAGAGTATTTGAAGGATTGTTATGCTGTGGGAACACAAATGACCTTATATGAGACTCAGATGACAGAATTTAGCTCAAAATATGATTGCTTGAGGAAACAATCTAAAATTCATATGAAGAAAATAATTTTTATAGTTAGAGCTATCCATTCAGGGAGCAAGTGGCCCCCTGACTGGCCTGATCCAAGTGGATATTGGACTACCATCTGTTGAGGATGCCAAAACAGGAACCCTGCACCTCATGGGAAGTGAATCTCCATCAATTCTGGCTCCTGACTCTAAAATTCACTGAGTCATGAAAAATACTATATTAACTGATATTTTCAAAAAACAAAATTTTTATTCATGAACAGTTTTTGCACCTAGATTTTGAGAGGGGTATAAAATATGCAGGACAAGCTTACCATTTTTGGAGACCAGAATGAAAAGACAGGTACTAACATAGCTCACTGACATTTCTTGGTTATTGCATCATAGCTCTTATATTAAGCATTTTCCGTGCATCACCTTATCTTTAGAGTAACCCTATAATTTCCATTTTACAGATGCACTTAATGAAAGTTTAACCCAGCAATTCTTTGTATTAGTTCTTTTTCCATTGCTATAATGTAATACTAGAGACTATTGTAAATTATAAAGGAAAGAAGCTTGTTCAGCTCATAGTTCTGAATTTCCAAGTGGATGGCTCTAGTGAGGCCTCACAGTGGATAGTATCACCATGGTGGGAGTATGGATGAGATGAAGAAGTTACGTGGTCAGGATCAGGAAGCTGCCTGAGTGCGGGGAAGGACTAACTTGCTCCTTTATAAAAAGTCACTCTCCTTAGAACAAACTTACCCTCAAAATTAATCCGTTTTAAGGCAGATACCCCCAACAATCTAATTCCTCTTAAAGGTTCCATCACCTCCCACACTCGGGGGTCCAACTTCCAGCACATTATTCACAGGAACCAGGCTTGCCTAACAGGGAATGCGGTATAATTTAGAATGATTCTCTTTTGACTTGAAGTGTTCCGGCAGAATTGTTATGTGATTTACTGACTTTCCCTGGCTGATATCTCCTCAGGAGATATCATTGTCTTCAGACATTGTCTTCAATGTCATTTCCTGGCCACAATGTTATGGTTTGTGTCTAGATGCCCCTCCCAAAGCCTCATGTGGTCAAAGGTGGGGCTTTTCATCAGTGGATTAAGAGTATAATGTTGGGATCAAGGGTGTGTGATTACTAAATTATTCCACTGATTGGTTTGGCACAGTCCTGGGGGTAGATAACAGAAGGTCCACCCAGAGTGTGAGTGCTACCTGCCCCAAGGTCATGGAGCCTGGCTAGAATATAAGGGACAGAAAAAGGGCTGCTATCACTTGCTGCTGCTTCTTTGCTACTTCACTGCTTTGTTGCCTTCTGCCTGCCACGCCATGAACTGTTTCTCCTCTGTGATGCCCCTCTGCCATGGCCCCCTGCCTTGGAGCTGGCCAACTATGAACAGAAACCTTTACAAAGTGTGCGCCAAAATAAACCTTTCCTTCTTTGATTTTGAGTCTTGGGTACTTTGTCTCATATTCCTTTAGTTTAAACTAGATCTTTTAATAATCTAGTCTTAACATACTCTGTGTCTTACTGTATCAGCCAGTGCTCACTGGAGAAACAGACTTAATATAGGACATATGAACTACATAAAGATTTAAAACATGGGCTCATAATGATTGCCTGCAGAGTCAGGTATTGTAGAGTGCAAAAAAGTCCTGGTGATCCAAAGAAGTCAGTTAATGATCAATGGTCACAGGTCCATGTGAGTCTGTATCAGGAGGCTGAAGGGTCTGTGCTGGAATCCAGGAGACAATGTCCAAGGTGACAGTGCAGACTGGAGCTCTTCTGAAGGAACAGTTTCTTAGTTTCCCTTTTGCACCATTTAGGTGACAAGCCAGTTGGTTGGTGCCACTCAAATGCAGAGTGGGTCTTTTTTCTTCAGGAAATCCCTTCGTCCATACCCAGAACTATGCTGATCCAATTTAATTTAGTTTAATTACTCAAATTGACACAATCAGTTGACTATCACACTCTTCTTACTTATTATTCTGGTTCCCATCAACTATTAACAGGGTAGGAAACAGCTTGAAACTCATTCTACAGAAATTCAATTTATTCTACTGATACTATTAGACCGGTTATGATATAATAGCATGATGATTACTGAATCCCAAATGCTCCTGGAGAGACACTGAGTCTGTCACTCAAAAGTCTTAAGGATTCTTGGGTCTGGGTATGGATCAGTATCTCTAACTTTGTATATGCAGCTCTTCTGGGTGGGCCATGCTCACCACTTTCTGTAGGCTTTTCTCCTCCTTCACACTCATCATAACACTGAGTCCAACTATGCTAAACTATTGACAGTGTTCTCAAGAGCCTGGCTGCTTCTGATCTCCATCATTTCTCTGGCACTGTTACTTCTGCTTGGCATCACTCTATCCTGCTTCTCTGCTTGGGTACCTTTCCAGGCATTGTTTTCCCCTTGCAAATTTACCCCTGATTCATTTGAGCCCTCTTGCAGAATTCTACAACAACACCCGCCACACCAGATTTTGCTTAACCCTTCTAGTGGGTCAGGGATCTGCAAACTTTTTCTGCAAGGACTCAGTAAATATTTTTGGCTTTGTGAGGGGCACAGTTTTTCTCACAACTGTGCAGCTCTGCTGTGGTAGCACAAAAGCAGCCATAGACAACATGGAAATGAATGAGAGTGGGTGTGTTCCAGTAAATCTTGATTTAGCCAAACAGGCATTGGGCCAACTTTGGCCCACACTCATAGTTTCCTGATCACTTTTCTAGATTATAGAGTCTCTTAGGTCACCATCTGTGTTTTATTTATCTGTCTCTACCTCGATAGAGCCTGACAGCAACACAAAGTAGATATTCAGAAAAATGTTTGTTGGCTGCCTAAATAATTCCAGTCCTGGTCTATGTTTTGTGGTGAACTGAGACAAGTTCCCTTCCAATTCTATATTTTAAAATTCCAATGCTTTTTGCATTTTGAAATTGAGTTTCATTACTTGACTAAATCCCAATGCTCTTCTCATTGTGAAGTTCGGTTTCATTGTTTGGTTAATAAGGGTGAGACCAGTGACCCTGCGTCAATCCTGGAGTTCTGGAGAGGATCACAGTGAAGCTGGATGGGGATGTGGACTTCTGCAAAGCAAAGCACACACGGGAGGGACCCTGTGCTCTGCTCGGTGTTGCTACCACAGTCAGTGAGACCTTCATAAAAATGTGACGGACAAGAAAACATGCAGACCTGAGGTCAAGTTTGGCAAGTGAAACAGAAAAAGAAATCCCTGTATTTGACAGAAAGATCTAAATTAAACAAGCAGAGGAGAATTGTTTGCAGCTGTTCTTTCTTCTCTTTATCAAGCTCTTCTGGGGCTGTGACTCCCACAGCCTCATCACTGCCTTTCTTGGATCTTAAACCATGGGTGCAAACTGATTCCCACCTATGTCCAGCCTCATCTGGGGGTTTTAAATGCTTTGTGTTGGGCGAATATCCTGTAAGACCAATCTCAGGACATAATGTATAAAATGATAAAGCAGTATATTTTGTCTTTGTCTTGAAAAAGGTTCTTAGGAAAGTTAAAGAAGGAAATAGGACATAAAAACGACCAATTAGACAGACAAATGAATAGCTTTTGTCTATAGTATAAAAGTCAAATTTCACTCTTTTGCTATTAATTTGATATCTTGCTTTCCCTACACTATTTGTTGAAGAGACTGTCCCTTCCTCCTTTTGTACTTTGGTCCCCTTTACAAAAACCCTTTATAGGTTTATTCCTCTCTTCACTATCTTGTATCACTGACAAGTTATTACTAATATGTTTTATTTACTATAGGTTTGTGATCTGTTTTGAAATAAAGATGTGTGATACTTTCAGCTTTGCTCTTCTTTTTCAAAACTTCTTTGTCTATTCTGTATATTTTTGGTTCCACATAAACTTTAGAATTGTGCTATTTCTATAAAGATTGTCATTGAGATTTTGGCAAGGACACCATTGAATCCATAAATTTCATAGTGTAGACATTTAGACATTTTATCCACATTAAGTATTCAAATTCATGAGCAGGAGATATCTTCCAGTTTATTGGAGCCTTCTTTAATGTATTTTATGAATGAATTGAAGATTTAAATGTACAAATCCTTTATCTCTTTGGTTAAGTTTATTGCCAAGTATTTTATTCCTTTTAATTCTACTGTAAATTTTTAAATTTTCTTTTTGGGGTAACATACCAAAATATTTGGTACATTATTTTGATATACATAAGATATCTATGCTGATTTTGTACTATGAAACTTTCCTATGCTTATTATTTCTAATGTTATTTTTGTCTGTAAAGACTTTAGGATTTTTTGTATATAAAGTTATATCATGTGCAGATACAATTTTACTACCTTTCTGACTTGGATGACTTTTATTTATTTTCTCTGCTTAATCAGTCTGCCTAGGATTTCCAGTATGATGCTGAGCAGAAGTGACAAGAATGGGCATCTTTACCTTGTTTCTGATCTTAGCGGGAAAGCTTTATAAAGGTCACCATAGAGTAAAGTGAACTAAAGACTTCGGTGGAAGACCTAAAACATTAGAACTCCTACAGAAAAACAGAGGAGAATAGCTTCATGACATCAGTTGTGACAGTGATTTTAGGAACATGACAGAAGAGGTACAAGCCACAGAACCAAGTTAGATAATGCACTGTGTCAAACTAAAAGCTTCTACAAAGCAAAGCAAACAGAGTAAACAGACAATTTAAAGAATGGGAAAAAATATTTGAAAATCACATTTCTTTTAGGGGATCAATATCCAGAATATATAGGGAACTCTCTTACAACTCAATAGCTAGGAATAAATCTCTATATCTATATCTATCTCTATATCTATCTATCTATATTTGTATTTAAATTTACATATCAAGTTTCTTCTATAGGAGAAAACATGTGATACATAAGCTTGTATTTCTGACTTCCTTCACTCCATTTGATATTCGCAAGTTGCATCCATTTGCCTATAAATGCCTTAAGTTTATCTTTCTTTTTGGCATGGTAGTACTCCATTATGTATGAATGCCACATTTTCTTTATCCACACATCTGTTGGTGGACATACATGCTTTTTCTAAGATCTAACCACCATAAATTGTGCTGCTATGAACATAGGTATGCATATGGCCCTGTGATGTGATGACATTTAACTTTTGGGAAGATATTTAGAAGAGGAATAGCTGGGTCAAATGGGGTTTCTAGTTTTAGCTTTGTAAGGAATCTGCACAACTGTGGTGTCTATGTTACGTTACAGTCCCACCAAACATGTAGAAGTAAATAGGTAGAAAGCACGCAGGTCTTTTACAACGGGATGGGATAATAAGAGATGGAGGAGGAGGGAAAGAGATTGGAAAAAAGCGATTAAAGTAAAAAGTAGTGATTAAGAGAGCTTTGAAAAATGTAAAGGGAGTGAAGAGTTGGAGGGAGCAAGGAAGGAGGCAAGGAGTAGGGGATGAAGAAGAAAGTCTTAAAATGAACACACGTACCCACTGCCCCATCATATTACAGGTACTAACTGTAACCACGTTCTAATGTACATTGTACACATGTATGAATAAAATAAGAAATTAAAATATGATTAAAAATAGTCAAAGGGCTTTAAATAGACATTCTCAAAAAAAGCCCTATATAAATACCCACAGGTATATGACAAGATGTTCAATGATTATTACAAAAGAATTGCAAGTCAATTCTGCAATGAGATATCATCCCTCCATGTTAGCATGATTATTTTTTAAAGTGAAATATTATAATAGAGAAAAAATTGTCCTTTTACACCACTGGTGAGAACACAAAATAATGCAGCTATTATGGAAAGAGTATGATGGTTTCTCAAAAAAATTTTTTAAAAAAAGATAAAATGACTATATAAGCTAGTAATCCTACATCTCGGTGTATATACAAAATATTCGAAATCATAATGATAAACAATTGTGTATAAATTTGTACATTTTCTTGATTCATTCATCTATCTATGGACATACAGACCTCTTTCAAGGGTTAGCTGCCGTGAAAGGTGCTGTTGTAAACATGAGTATGCAGGGATCACTGTAATAGGACATCTTTAATTCTTTTGGAATAACTGAGTCAAATGGAATTCCTTCTTTTAGTTTTTTGAGGAGCTTCCACATCAACTTCAATAGCAGTTGTAGCAGTTTACACCCCACCAACAGCGGAGAAGGATTCATTTTCTAGACAGCCTCATTGGCATTTGCTCTTATTTGATTTCTTGAGCATAGCCATTCCTTTCGGGGTAAGGTGCAATCTCACTGTTCTTTCATCTGGCATTTCTCTAATGACTGGAGATACTGAATACCATTTCACATATTTATTAGCTATTTATATTTCTTTTTCTCAGAAGTGTCTGTTCATTTCAGTTGCCCGGCTTTGAAGTCATTTATTTCAGAGCAAATCTAAGCGTATAATTTCAATTTAAAATATTACAATATTTACAAGACAGTTGACAGGAAAACTTGTTGGTAAAAAAATATTGTAAGTATTGTGTTTCTCTCTTTGCCATCTGCCAGTAAAAATGGCAGAGTGCACAGCTGCCTCTGAGTATACTGGTTGCTTGCTGAGCTTAATGAGGAGCCCTTGATGGGGAACACGCCTCTGTCTCAGTGTCCCACCATCTGCAGCTCTAGACACTCAAGTTCTTCTTCAAATTTGGCAGCTCCTTTTCCTGTCTTCTCTTCTGTAGCTTGAATGTTAATTTTTTAGCTTTCTTCTCCATTCTTCATTCCTTGTGCTCCTCTTTTATAGCTGGCTTTCTTGCTCTTTTACCTTCTTTGTTTTCATCTTTAGAATGTGGTTGGGTTGATACTTGAGGCAAATCACTGCCATTAATCATTTGCATTTGTTTAATTTACTTTGCTTAGTCCTTTCTCTGGTAAGATGATAAGAGATATTCCTCCTTTTAGAAGACTTGTGAATTTGGGCTTTGGTTGCTATTAGATAAGCTATGGATGATTGAGCATATACTACAAATGGATTCACAACCCCGTTTCTCTATGTTTCTTCAAGAACTATGGTAATAATCTCTTCAGACTGTTCAAGCTCATTCATTGGCAGGTCTTGAGCTTCATAAGGTTCAAGAGTATTCAATTTTATACGATTCTCAGGCTTCTCTTTATAGTAGTCTTTCAAAACCTCCTTTAAGTGATTGCTGTCTACCTGAATGGAAAGTTCCAATGCAGCATTATCCAGAGCTCCAATTTCAACCTCATTATATTGATCATAAAACTTCTCAAAGCTCTCTCCAGGTTGGGTCAACTGCTCATTTCTCTTCATGACTGAGGAAGCCATACAGAATACTCTGTGAAGCAGCTTTGTGTTTCCCTCTCCCAGAACAGATGCTCTTCTATCACCCCATGAGATTTTCCAAAGGGAGACAGTGCACCTTCATCTGACAACGGGCCCACTGAGTCACAGGCACCCTCATTGTCACTGTCACTGTCTGCCTCATCATCATCTTCCCACCCACTGCTGTCTTAGCTCTCAGATTTCAGAGTATCCAATCCCCCTTTCTCTTCTGTTGGCCTCTTGGCCTGAAGAATATTTAAGCCTATTTTCTGGATCATCGAAGTCAAAATCATCATCAAGAGCTGCAACAATGTCAGGATTAACGTCCAGTGGAGGGCCTGAAACTGGAGCTGCCTTATTTGACAATTCAACCTCTGCCTCAGACTCTGACACTAACACTGACGAAGACAACTTAATTCCGGTGCTCGGAGTTACAGATGTCTCTTCCTTCTCATCTCTACTTCTGTGTGCACGGGAGGTGTTCATGGGGACAAGCTCCTGGGGCTCCCATGTTTAGGTGCTGCAGGTAATCACGGTCATCATCACAAACACTCCTTCCTCTGTTCTGCTCGCCTTTCTTCATCGTTTTCTGTGTGGGCAACAGAAGTCTGGGGCACAGTTTCTTCTGCTGCTGAAGGATCTTTCTGGCTCCAGTGGACCAAGTGAAAAGCTTTCTTCTTCTCTATAAAGTGCTTTTTCTTCCCATGAGGCATGGTGCTGCCAGGCAGTGCTCACCCCACAGGGAGTGGTAACCCCACTTTCCAAATCCTGGGGCCCCCACTGTCTCTAGTTGCCCAGCTTTGACAGGGCCTTTTATTTTGAAGGGTCTACATTTTTTTTTAGTTCTTTATATATTCTACATTTTAGCCTTATAAGGAATAACTGGCAATCGTTTTCCCCTTTCCTTAGGTTGTCTCTTTACTCTGCTAAATGTTTCCTTTCCTATGCAGAACATTTGAAACGTTGTGTGATCCCATTTGTTGGTTCTGGATATTATTTCTTGTCCAACTGAAATTTTGTTTAGAAATGCCTTGCCTATACCTGACTTGAAAAGTTTTACCTACTTTATCTTCCAGAAGATTGCATTTCTAGTTTAAGATTTAGATCTTTGATCCATTTGATATTGGTGTAGTACGTGGAGAAAGATACGGTTCTAGATGCAGTCCTGTGCATGTGAACAGCCATTTTCACCGCACCACTTGCTAAAGCGGCCATCTTTTTTGTTAAAGCGGCCATCTTTTTTGTTAAAGCGCCCATCTTTTTTCCTGTATCACTTTTTGGCCTTCTATCAAAGATCAGGTAACCGAATGTGTCCGGAGTTGTTTTTTCCCTCTATTCTGTTGTCTGGACCCATATATATTGTGTTTTGTTTGTTCATTCATTTGTTTTTATTTTCTTTGCCAATACAATCTTGTTTTTAATCACTCTAGCTTTGTAGTATAATTTGAATTCGGGTATTGTGATGTCTCCTGCTTTGCTTTGTCCAGGATTTTTTTTTTCTATTCTGGATCTCTTCTAGTTCTATATGAATTTTAGTGTTATTTTCTCTGATTCTGTGAAGTATGCTATTAGTATTTTGATTGGGGTTTCATGAAATCTATATATCAGCTCTGGAATTTCTTTGGACCAGTTTTGACTATATTGGTTCTGCCTGTCCAGAGACAGGGAACATTTTTCCATTTTATCATGTCCTTTTTGATCTCCTTTTTCAGAGTACTATATTTTCACTGTAGATGTCTTTCACTGCCTTGGTTAGGTTAAGTCTTAAGTGTTTAATTTTTCTAGATGCCATTGCAAATGGTATTATTTCCCTAATTTCTTTCTTGGTGAATTTATTATTTAACCAAGTACTCCTGTTGTGTTGAGAAGGCTGTGTTTATGGTCAGAAGTCTGTTATAATTCTAATTGTTTTTCCTCTATAAGTGGTTTGTTGCTTCACTCTAACAACCTCTAAGGTTTTTTCTCTGTGTGGACTTCTGGAAGTTTGACTATGATGTTCTCTTTTGAATATGGCTATTTGGGGGTTCTATATGCTTCACTTCTCTGTACATCTCTTTATATTTGGAATGTTTTCTGATACTATTTTTGCCAACAAGATTTTCATGCAATTTTGCTGCCTTCTAATTTTTTACTTACTCTCATTAATGTTATAGTAAATTCCTTTGCATTACCTGGCAAGCTTTGGATCCATTTTTTCTGTTCTCTTGATCTCTGTAAGAAATCAGTCTCTGACAACAGCCCTGTTTTCTCATTGTAAAACTCTGTCCTCATATCAGTTACTTCTGTTGCCAATACTTTCAATATAATTTTTAACCACTTGAATTTTTGTCTGGAACCATCTCATGGATTCTAATTCTTTGCTAGCCTGGTCATTCCTGCTATGTATCATTTTTGTTTAGCTCATCTAGCTTTTTATTTGTGTGTTTTGCAAAATCCTCAATTATTTTGTTCATTATATCCATTAGCTGCTTAGTAATACATATCTCCTGTGAGCCCACTAAGTACTGTGTTGATCTGCTTTTAATCTCCTCTATTATTCTTTCAAACAATTTAATTATGTGGCTTTTGTTTTTTCCCTCCTTGGTAGTCCATGGATTTTGGAGGGGCTGGGACTTTTGAGAGGTTTTTTTTTTTTTTTGCTTATCTCTTCATGGTTCTATTGTTTTTTGTTTTTTTGTTCTGTTGTGTTGTGTTTAGGTTCTTGGGCACTTATAGTGAAAAGGCTTTGTAGCTTGTATGGAGATCTTTCTAGTATCTACTTTTTAGTGATGTACTGTGGGTATGGCTAACTCCAGTCCCTTGCCACTGTTCCAGTTTGGGAGCGGGGAAAGGCAGTGTAATTCATCCAATAACCAATTTCCCAGGAATAGAGCACAGTATTGTGAATGGCACACAGAGAACTGCATACAGAGAAAACCTATCAGTGGCAACAATTATGGAAGCTTGGCAATACCAATAAAATCAGCAACAATAATAGCACCCAAGACAAGCTGGGTAGTGACACACCATAAGAACCAATGATAACCTTAGGAAAGATTTATAATTATAATTTAATCCCTGAGACAAACCAAATGTTGACATATAGTAAATATGTATCTACTAAATGCAGAAACTATATCTTCACTAACAATAGGAAAGAATTCAACAGTAAAATAATAGAGTTAACTAACAAAAGTTAATACACATTCATTTTTACACCAGTAAAGATAGAGGAGTTCAGAATGGGAGAATGGGGGTAGAAAAACTAGAAAAATAAAGCAATGCGAGATGAGAAGAGAGAAAAGTGACACAAAAGATCTTGTAGACTAGGATATGATCTTATAGAGTAAGATATTTATAGACTTAGATAAAGGTAACAGGAATAAAAAAGAAAAAAAAATAAAAGAAATACTGGATGTGGTGGCAAGTTCCTGTAAACCCAGCACTTGGGAGACTGAGGCAGGAAGATTGCTGTGAGTTCAAGACCAGCCTGAATTGTATAGCAAAACTACCCTAAAAAACAAACAAGCAAAGAAAGAGAGAGAAGAAAAAAATGGAGAATAAAAAAGAAAAAATTTATAGCAAAAATCAAAAGGGAAAAAGAAAGCAAAAAAGAAAAAAAATGAGAGCACAAAATTCTCCAAACTCCAATAAACCACAGAAGAATGATGCAAAAAACAAAACAAAACAAAAGTCCAAATACTGGGAAGAAACAATCGCTCTGTAGTTTTGCGTGAGTAGTTCCTTTCCAGGACCTAGACAAGTCACAGATTTTTCCGGTTAGCTTTATGCTTGCAGGTTTGTGAGGTCCCTCCAGTCCCAGAGACCCCTCTGTTTGCCCTGGGCTGTGCACCTCTTCCTCATATTTGTAGATGGGGAAGGCGATCACTCCTTAGGTCTATGCTGGATATCAGCGGCAGGGTGCGAGTTCCTGTATTTCATGCTGGCACCTTTAGACCCAGCATTTCTGCCTGTGACAGAAGCCCACCCTGGTTTCTCGCCATGGAGGGTGAGTTCCTTTTCTTTCTGGTTTGACCTTACACTTCTCAGGCTTTGTTTAACTTGCCCCCTGTCTGTCATTGTCTCCTGTGGCCATCTCTTCCTATGGGAGGGTTAAACTGGTAACCCTGAAGCAAAGTTAGATTTAAGTTGCTCTGAGTCCCAGACTTACACAGTCATCAGCGCCTTCCCAAAATGTTGCCTCTCTGGCACCATGGTGGGCTCTGCACTGCACTCCCTGGTCGGCTGTTGCCCACCAGGTTGGAGGAGTCACCTTGGAGCAAAACCCAGGGATGCTTTTGCAGCTCACAAGAGCTGTGGGCTTATTCTGAGGCTTGTCTCACTGGCACAATCTGCTGTTTTTCCCTGGAGCTGCCAGCCCTTGGCATTTACTTTGTGTCTGTGAAGGGTGCTTCCTTTCCTGGAAGCCATGGTGAGCCTCCAGACAGCTTTGTTCTTTTATCTATATTTCTCCAGTTTTTCTGTAGATTCTAATTTTCCTGCCAGCTATTTTCCAGGTGTCTAGATTCTGGATTTTAAGGAGGCTGAATTTTGCCGCTGATCACTACACTGATATTTTCTCTAAAGAGTTAAAGTGCAATTAAAAAAAATATTTCTGAGAATGCTGAGAAAATAGTTTTAAAATAAAGATTTAATTCTAATATAGATCATTTAAAAAGCTGAGTAAAATTTCCATTTTATGATAGAAAGTGCATACAGTGAGATGACTGTAAAAATTCCTGTTCTTGGGGAACCCAAACAATAAAAAAATGAGAAACTGAGGATTCTGTGAATTCTTTTAAGCTGGAAGTTACTATAATGTCAGAGCAGAACCTGGTCAATGGATCAGAGTTGGGACGTTAGTTGACGTTGCATTAAATTAAACATGATGTGACTGGCCCAAATGTGCGATCTCATTTTCCAAGGTGCTGTGTCTCATATTGCCAAGCTGAAGTTGGCTTTTCCTCTCTGAGGGAGTAGATTATCAGCCCACGCTCCTCTCTTACTGTCCGATCAATGTCCATCTTCTCTCTCTGCTCTTCTTCCTCTGCTTCTCAAACTTTTTACTAAACTCTAATTTTGAGAACATGGAATCAACACTCACAGCCACTCTGTTGACAAATAACTGATGCACTGATTAGACTGATTAGTGGAGCTGATAGAATCAAAACTGTTGTTGGCAGTGGACTGAGGAGTGCCGATAAGCGCCTGGAGGAGAGGGAGGAAACCGGGAAAACAGACACAGAGTCTGTCTCAAGGTAGGACAGCTCCTGCTGTACCCCCAGAGGCCAGGCTGCAGGGAAATGTATTTAGATGAATATGTGAACTAGGAATACATAATCATCTGAGGTGACAGATGAGGGCATTAGACACAAAATTGAAGATGCCAAAGAGGATTACTATTTTCTGCCAGTTTGAGAAAGAAACATATATTTAATTTGCCTTATCTCCTCATGACTGCTATGTATTTTTTAGAGAAAATGTTGATGTTCCCTGTCAAGACATAAAGTGGATAAAGATACCTCTGATAGCGTAGCTACCAGGCACAGAAGCTTAGCAAGTCTAGAAGAAGACACAAATGGGCAAAGCAGGGCAAGAGGAAGGAAGGGCTAGAACTGGGTGGACCAGCTGGCACACACTACATGCAAAGTGTGGACATCTAGGAGCAAGCACCTATCTTCAAGAAACTGGGTCCCTACTGCAATAGGGGACCACAGTTGCCAGAACTTCTGATTCAACAAGAGACCCTGTAACTGTATACCTTGCATGTAAGTTAATATCCTTTTAGACAAGATAAGGGGGGTATAATCCAATCTGCTTTTCAGGAGACTGTGAAATCTGGTGAGGGGAACAGGGAATGCTGGACACAGTACTGGAGTGACATAAGTGTGGAGGTCCCTGTGATCTGGAGGTGGCCTAACAACTGACTTGAAATTTGCTTATTGATGAGGTCGAGGATGCTAATACCTATTTTATAGGTTCAAGTGGTCTAAGACACCCAGAGTCACCGCAACAGAGACATTTGACCACAAATATGTTGCTCCCTTAACTCGCAGCACTCATTTCTGAGAAGGAACTACGCAGCGTTAACTGCGTGACTAGTATGGGAGGCCTTGTGAGTGGTTCTCAGTAATGGACTGAGAATAGAAATGATATTTATACCTGAACCTATTATCTGTGTGGATATATATGTCACTTCTGGACTGAGGCTTGCAAGTGGGAGGTGCGGTTTTTTCCATCTGTTTTTTGTCACCTGCCTAGCTGTTACAATGAAGGCTGCCCAAACCCAGGATGGAAGAAGCTTGGGTGAGAATTACCATGTGGAGGAAAGCTCGATATCAGTGGGGAGCATTTGCGCACATGATGACGAGTTGTAAGTTAACGTCTATATTTTCAGAACCATTACAGCTATACTTTGTTAATAATATAGCTTGACCAATCCCAGTAGCACACTCCTAGATATGTGGCAGACGCTGTGAGAATAGAAATTCATTTATTTTGAATTACACTCTTAATCATGCACTGCTATCTTTTCTTTTATACCAGAGAGTGTACACTTTCACAGGTCAATTACATGAATACCTATAATTTGTGTAGAACTCTGATGAGGACGAACAACACTCTGCCTGTCCTGTGTCATTTTCTCCCCATACTTCTGAACAGTAGGTTTTATCCCTTTCATTGTAGAGTTGCAGAACCAGCAACTCTGAGAAGTAAAGTTATGCACCCTGTGTGACTCAGCTGCTGGGGGTCCGGCTACACTGTGAACTGCTTCTGTCTCATTTCCAGACCTGAGCTCTTTCTTCGAAACTGCACCAACACCCCAGCGCTGGGACTGACTGGAATATAATTTGCGAACAACTCCACATTGCCCTGAGTACTGTGTTAGAAGTTTTTAGTCCCTTTTGCTTTTTAATTGAGAAATAGAATATAGCCAGCTTCAAGAAACTTTTTAATAACTTAGAATGATTTGTGTCACTTCCAATTGGAACCTCAAAAGTACGTGGGCTTATCTAAATTGGATAAAGGATGTGATTTTCCAAAGAAACTTCACACTGAATTATTCTATGACAATAATATCAGACTAGACGTGCTCAGTTGCATTTAAAATAAGTGAAAGAGAAACTTTCAATGTGTAAGAAACAGTATGATCCAATTTCAAATATAGCTTTGTTTTCTTAGGGTCTACACACTAAATAGGCACCCAGTTCTGGTTGGGAAGGAAAAAAGAAAAGGAAAATGAAGGCAGAAGAGGGAAAAAGGCAGGAAAGAAGCAGAGGAAGAGATAAAAGGAGGGGAGTGATGCAAAGCGTACAGGGGTCAGGAAGACATGCAGAAAAGTAGGAGAGTAAAGGAAAGTAGAGGGAAAAAGGAAGCAGAGAGGTAGAGACTGTATTTCTAATTTGCAGTTTCATTCTGTTTTCTTTCTTTCTATCTATCTGTCTGTCTGTCTGTCTATCTCTGCATTGTTCCAGTCTAGGGCCTGTGCATATTACATGCAAGGTATATGTCAGAGGTACACAGCCAGCCCCACTGTGTTCTATTTTAAATTGAAAGCTCAGTGCTTGCAGTCCCCAGCTATATAAACTCCAAACATAATATTATAATCAACGATATCCTTTGATAGCTCATCTGAGCTCACTCAGAAGAGAAAAAAAATCCAAGACTGAGAAAATGGACAAACTTTATAAGATCACTCACCTACTTAGCTGTAGAACTCAGAACCTAGTTATCTTGATTCCAGTTGTACCAGTGTATATAAAAAGTTTAACCTACAGTTGTTATGATGATAAAGGCAGTGAGATGGAAGCTCAGAGGCCTTTGGGCAGATGCGTTCACATAAGTTAGTATTTAGGTCTGTGTATGTGGATTCATGGTTTTGATCCAGTGACTTACAACAACAAATCTTATAAAAATCCACAGGTAAGATAAATCATGGTGCACACTTAATTTTGGTGAACTTAATTCCAGGGAACAAAGGGAAGAAAGTGAAAGAGTCCAGAGACAGCTGAAATTATATCAGCAACCTCATTCACTAGTCACTCTACTGAGACACGTGGCCTCAGGCCGACACTAGTGCCTCAGATCTGCTGTTCTTCCTTTGATCATAAGTTCTGCGTTTAGCATGGAGTGAGCATCTCACTATGTTGAATGTTTGGTGTTGAAAGATACATATTTTTCATACAACATTGCCCCTGAACGCAAGCCAGCTCTCCACTTCGTCTGGTGCTCAGCTGAAGAAAGAGCAAGCTGTTCCAAAACTGGCATGATTGCAGCCCGCGCTGGAGACGGTGAGTTACTATTACCGTCTTCAATGCAGTGTGTTCCGAGGGGCTTGAAGGGAGGTTTTTGTTTGCTGCAGCTGCCTTGAAGCTGACTTTAGAACCCAGTCTCCTGCTGGGATGTGACATCCCTGTATTGATTTCTATAATAAATTCAGTATCCAATATCCTTGCTTCTCTGCATTCAGCTTGATCAAGCCTCACACATTTTAATCATGATAGAGACTTTGTAACCTTGATTTAAACTATGTTATCGGGAGAATATATGTCAGGGTGAGGGACAGTTTTATAGATTTCTGTCACACAGGGGAACCCATAAGGCAAAAGTGGTATTTTAAAAAATGACAATACAGTATTTAAGATTCCTCTAATAATAATGAGCATTTTCCCGAATACATAAAGTATCCTAAACTTTAAAGAGCAGTGGATAAATGGACCCCATGTCCTGAGTTCAAATCTGAGCTGTGCCACTAACAGCTAGATGGTGCCTGGCACAATCTGCAGTTTGATTTCATCACTTGAAAATGTGCAAGTGATAGTAATGGTCTCAAAAGTTGCATCCAGATGTTATACTGTTTCAATTGGTTAAACATGGCTCCCTTTCCTGTGTGACCAAGGACAAGGGAAAATAGTGCTCTACAAGGTTTGCCTGCCTGTCACTTGGTAGATCTGAAGGCAAGAGTCAAATTGGGACCTAATTTGGTTTATTCTCTCAGCAAAGGCGATGCCACTTCTTTCTCCTACAGGGCTTTTGGTGGCTGTAGATATGGTACTTACTGGATTCAATTTCAGTATCCTACACCCAGAATTCAAAGTGGACAGAATTACTAAGGTTTGTCTGCCTCACTTTTCTCTTGCTATGGTTTCTATCCAGAGAATTTTTGAATTGCTGTCAATTAGGGAGTCCTTATGGATTCTGGTTTCCAGGTTGATGAGGTGTTATTTGGATGCCACAGAAGGACCACTGTTTTAGAGATTCCGCCTACATCTATGTGGCTTTTCTAAGAATCTGTGACTGAGAAGAGTTAATATGTCTTTGAGATTAGAGAAAAGACTCTTTTTGTTTATGATCTTAAGTTTGTTTTTCTTTCTCACCAATGAGAAATAACAATGAAAATCTATACTAGGCAAAGCACCCATTAGCACTATATCAACTTTTGAGTTAAGAAAACAAAAGCATCATCAAGAAGGATTAAGCCAAGGGTAATAAGTAGGGAAGACAAATAAAATATACAAATAGCTGAAAGTTTTAAGGTGGGTGAGGCATCACATGGACCTGCTGCCTGCCATTACGGGAAGCCTGCCAAGAGGCCACTGATCCCAAAGTGAAAGAGACTGGATACCCTTGAAAGAAAAAACACTGCAACTATAACTCATTCTCAAGTCGCGGGAGCCTGAAATTTGTCCACGGCATCATTTCAGTTCTTCTTCCTTTCAGTGTCAAGACACGGATGGGTCTTCTCACAGCAGAGTGCAGGGTGTTCCTCACATATCGGTTAGGCTTGCCTGAGTGCGAGGGCTTCTGAGCTCAGAACAGGAACTTCACGCACGTTTCCTCCTCATTAAACATTTTGATGACATCACTGCTTTCACTGCTCTCCCCTTGCCAAAGTTTCCTAATCAGTGTCATGCAGGAACAGAAGGATGGAAAGACAGGTGTTTATTATGGTTCTCCTTTAAGCGTGTTTTAAAAATGGAATTTAAATTGGGGTTTTAAATGGGAAATCTTATGTGGGCAAGAGTGATGATTACAGGGGAGGCTGAGTAAACCAGACAGAGTGATACTAAGTTAGAATATGAATGAGACCTAAGTGATTCCAAGAGAGATGAGAAGTATAAGAATTTTGAGACGGGGAAAATGACTGTGCTGGAGGCCAAGTGGCAGTCAGCTGCCAGGTCATGTTTAGACAAGATGCCCATAGGTAGCACTGTGATTGCATTTGTAGTCGGGAAGTAGGGAGAGTGCTTACCTATGTTAAGACTTTTTCCTTGAAGATGAAAGCCACAAGGGTGCCCAAATCTTCTCCACCCAGCAGGGGGCGCAATGTTGCCTGAACCTAGTACCTGCGCTTTGGCCATTGGAGTATGAAAAGACAAAGATGAAGTCTTTGGAAAATAATGTACTTTTTTTTGTTTGTTGGTTGGTTTGCTATATCTAACATCCCTGATCCACCACAATAACTAACTCACCTGAATATACCACCACTGTTTGTTTTGTAACAACATCACATATCAAGTTTAAGTGATCATCTAGAGATGAAAGAGAAACATGGGGATTTGTGGGTTACTGACAAGTATTTAGTTGATTTAATTGACAAGAAGGTAAAAAAAAAATATTTTAAATTCTGAAATTCTGAGAAGATCCTGATAATGCATCTTTCACCAGGTCCGAATGTAGCCTTTGATGAGAAGGTCAGAAAATATGCTGAAATTTGGCAGGCATTTTGCTAAGCATCTGGTTTATCTCACTCACCTCTCACAAAGCCATTTCACCTTGTGGACAGTTATTGGACTCATGTTTGGATATGTGGAGATTATGCACAATAGGGTTATATGTACACGCCAGCTAGTGCTAGAGTCTGCACGGACTCCTGGGCACACTTTAAAGCCCATGGTAGGAGTTCTTACCATGCCAAGTATTATGTTGAATAATCTAAGATTACATTATTTAAATATCTTTAAAATATAAAATATTTTATATGAAATAGAATATATATATATATAATATGGTATAAATTACATTTAAGAAATCAAAACTAAAGAAACAGGTTTCCTTCATAAGTCTATTTCAAAGCTACACATTAAACCTAGGAACTGATGGAATACGGCAACAGGGCAGACCTTGAGGAGAGACAGAGAGATACTAAAATTCTGGTCCAGGGTGTGAAGCGGTGGGCTGGGAGGAACGGGCGATGTGACAGTGTTGGCATTGCCTGACAGCCCTGTAGGAATGTGGTTGATTCTTGGTTCTTTTTAACCACTTCCCCATCCATGTTTCTCATCCATGGATCTTGAGATAAACCTCTTGTCTATTTTCAGCTGTTATGGTTCCTTGGAGATGGGCCTGGAATTGGAGATCCAAGCAATCTCTTCTGAAGCGTGTAATGACTCCCCACCCAGTGCCAGGAGCAGAGCAGCCTTCTTGGTGTGAGCCCAAGTGTGATGGTATCATGTGACCGCGGCTGTGTAGGCTGCACGGCTGATCTCTGGGCCTGTTTCTGTGCATTCAACGTACTTGGTCTAAAAGCCAACAAACTTCTCTTGTTTAAGCCCATTTGGCTTGGAATCCTGAAGATTCTAGACCAAGATCTTGTGGTCCTGGCTCCATTTTAAGTCACACAATGAACTCTGTGATCTCATCTCCAATTCCCTACTTTCTCTTTGGTAAAAAGGCAGCAATAATACTTCCTTTATTTATATTCAGTATAATAAGAGCTGATATCATGACACTATGAAGTGGTTTTGGATTTTCAAAAATACTACACAGATGTGGACATCATAATAGAACATCTATATAGAAAACTCCAGAAACTTGGTGGTATTTTTACTGACGTAGTCTTCACGATGAATGAGGCTATGGAAAAGCTAATTCACACAGGCAAGCTTTTTGAGGTAACAGAAAGCAGCTATTAAAAGGTGTCAAACATTTGTGGAGCTGAGGCATTTAATAGGAGAAAATTGCTTTGAAGAGAAATGATTACTGCTCCTTATAAGGACACCTTGAGGAAATGACCCAGAAAATTAGCATGATCACCTGCTGGAAAAGTGCTTCTCCCTTCTTCATTTGCTTTGTAATGAAAAGAAAATCGTGTGTGTGTGTGTGTGTGTGTGTGTGTGTGTGTGTGTAGGGAGGATCCTGATCTTTATTTTTACTAACTTTTCAGAGTCAAATTTTGGCTAAAAAGAAGAAAAGGTTTCTCACACTGGATCTTCATGCTTGTCTGACAGGAATGCTTTTGTTTCTGATTTGTTGGTCTCTCTGTTGGTTTCCATTAGGAGCAATACTGCTGTAACAACCTTGAGTGGTTAAGAAATTATAAAAACAAGGGGTAGTTATCAATGTGTTGCCTCACAAAACCAACTGGAAAGAAATCAACTCAAAAGTGTTAGTTGACTTTGTGTTGACTGTAATTAAATACTTGAGACAGGCTACCTGTGAGGAAAAGGTTTATTTTGATTCTGGGTTCTAGAGGTTCAAGTCCAACATTTGGTGTCTCCTTGGACATGTTGGAGTGGATACTCACAGCGTCAGTAAAGAGACAGAGTAAGAGAAGACTGAGCAGATGTCACAGTCTCTTTCAAGGGTATGTACCCAATGAGTTAAAAACTTCCTTCTTGATTCTGCTTCTCCAAGACCCAGAGTACCTAGCAGTACCATCACTCCAGGAGCCAAGTTCTTCTGTATCGATCTCTGGAGGACAATACCCAAATTCGAACCATAGCAAGTATCAATTTAAAGAAATTAGCTAATATGTGCTGAATGCAGGACAACGAAATGGTGTTGCATGTCCTTTATTTTCTTTCATACTTACAGATGAGGATACTGAGGTGTAGTGAATTTAAAAGAGAGGTTTCCAAACTGAGTTGTTCCTCAACATCATTTGAGCTGCTAATTTGAAAGACAGCTTCCTTGGCTTAAGTCTGAGAGATTGTGTTTCAGGGAAACAAGTTGATGGGTATTAAGTCTGCTGACCAGTTGATCCTGATACATGAACAGTTATAGTTAACACTATGCTCAGCATCAGCTAAGTTGTTGGGGCCAGTACTCAACCTAGGTATGTCCAGGTTCAAATTTCACATTCATTCATTCATTCTCTCTCTCTCTCCTCTCCTCTCTCTCTTTCTTTTATCATCATTTTTGTTAGTAATCCTTCAAGGAAGACCACCCTCTTCAGGCATCCTTTGTATCACAGACATCCTTTTGTTACTTATACTACAAACATTTTATCAAGAGATAAATCACAAATGCTGTTGAGTATACATTACTGATCAGTTCGAGAACAATCATCTTTTCCTTGTAGTGATGTTTTGTCTACATTATACCTCACACAGGGCTAATTAACTGCTCCCTGTCCTGTGCCAGGTTGGGGAAGTGACACTGGACTAGTTACATATTTGATGGGGAATTAAGAGAAAAAAAATACATTCACTAGAGTGTGGAAGGTCAGCTGTCCTTAATGAAGGGTTTGCAGCTATGTGAAAATAGAAAAGAAATGATGTATTCTGAAACTATTTTCATCCCATTAACTTAAGTCAAGAAGAATAAAGGCAAAGGCGGTTTCAAAGATTAGCTTCCAAATCTGATGTGCACTGAAGGAGAATAACTGATTTTTTTTCTACCACCTCCTTTGTCCTTTACCTCCTTTATCTTGAAATTTTGGAGCTGAGATATTCACAAATTCTGTTAGTGCTTCTTGTGTTTCTCTGTGACAGGACATAACATTTTCTGACCTCAAGATCTGCAGATCTACTGATCTATTTCTGCTTCCTTCTCTAAAGCCAGGTAGAGTCCCCTTTAGTACAGAAACCATATAAATACGGGATCCTGGTGACTTTTGAAATTTATTTCAGGGCTTCTGGTAAACATACTTTAAGAGAGTACAACCAGGTTTGTCCAGTGGGTCTGTGTGATGGTTTGGGACACTTTGTCCTAGCAATTTTATTTTTCTGAAACTATAAAGATAATTTAGAAAAGATTATGAAATTTCAACTGAGGAAAGAAGATAATATTTGTACTCCTTCTTTTAGATTGCTCCTCTTTTACACTAACAACAAAGGTGCTTCGAGAGTGCTTTTGAGAGAGTGATGTACACATATTTTACACCCAATACTTTACTGTTATGTTCAATAAACAAATTTGGCATTTTTTCCAACTATTTCAGATATTCTGAAACAAGACTGGCAGTTTATTTGTAAATATCTCAGCTTGTCTGGTTTTTCACAAAAATGTAAATCTGAGTACCTACCACAGCCAAAAAGTTAGAAGTAAAAGTTTAGGAAAGGTTAATAGGGATGTCCTTGAGATGCACAGATTGCATTTAGATTTGTGTGCAGTCAAGGATCAAACGTCTGTTAGTAGATAACCTCTGGATGAGATGGGAGAAGTATTATAAAGTATGCTGTTCCTTCAGATAAATGGTTCCATTCTGTTTTAATAGTATTATGCTTCCTTTATTTTAAGGTATGAATAGTCTTGCTGAGAGAAACCCACAGCTATGTCTGCAATAAAGCTGTGCCTGTAGGCTGTCCCAGGAAACCACCATCTTGCTCCCTAAAAACAACAAAAGCAAAAACAAAAACAACACAGCACTTCAATGGTTCATGTAGGAAAAAATGAACCCCTGTGCATTCATTCACTTGGCTTCACACTTCGTTTCAGCTCTCAGGAGCATTTCCTTCTCCTTTTAGCCACATGAGTTAGACAGATTTGGTTTTTCCAAGTTGCTCTTCTTTGACTTCTGACATTTCCCACAGCCCACACTGGACTTCTGACATTTCCTGCAGGTCATTCTGAGAATCCACCTGATTCACTCAACCCCAGCCTCCAGCATCTTTCCCCATCAGCTGACTTAGTGTCCTTTGGTTTTTTCTGTGATTTCTAGGGAAGTATCACCTCCCTTTTCTACCAGTTCACTAGATAATCCGATCTCAAATTCCCTGACTAATTTGCATTGTGATGGGCATCTGTTAGAGATAAATTTGAAAGAAAAGCTTAATAGCCTCTGTCTCTGGTGGTGAGATCCTGGTTCCTAAATCCCTGACCTCCCATTTAACATGACCCCTATGTATCCTGTTTCCTAGTCCCCTTCATCTAGAAAGGGGAATCCAGATGCTCAGAAATAAATTCAGGCAAACACTCTTTATCAATACTTTTCAGGCTTTGGTTCCAATTCCTTTGCACTCTAAGCATCAGCTTAACTGGCCTCAAACAGCTAAGAACAACTATCATATCTTTTAGTTTGATTAGCAGCTAAGTATTTCTATGCTTTCCTGATTTAGAGAAGGAAGACCTCTAGACTTCTAGGGGGAGGAAAAACATAAATACTACAGGAGATAACAGCCAAAAGAGAATCTGCTCTGCTTTAGTTCAATTTTCAATCTCTTTGATCTTCTCTGTTTTTTTTTTCCATTTTATTCTGAGACTCCATCAGGACACTTCCTATTTCTTAATGATGAAGAAAGGTTGGTGGAGGGCATGCATGTGAGTTCACAGTGCATGTGTGTGTGTGTGTGTGAGTGTGTATGATTGTGTGTTGATTGGTACTCTCTTTTGGAGTTAAAATGGGAAGCCCACAGTAGCCCCGAGGGTATCTGAGGAGAAACGGCACCTAGTGGAGAATCAGATGAGGAAATCAGCCATTTCAAGCTCTGCTGGTTACAGGTGAAATCTTGCCTAAGGTTAATCTACTGATATTGATCAATCACCTTAAAAATGTACACTCTCTTCTTTAAGAATCTATTTTTACCTCAAAAAGAAATCTAGAAAATGATTTCAGCACATTGATCTAAATCTCAGCATTATTTATGACAAATAATAAGCTTCAGAATGTGTTAGGTACATGTTGAGATAGTCACACAGCTGGAATCAGTCATTAAAATTGTTCCTGGAGAATTTTTAATGATGGGTGACAAATTCCATTAAGAGGAAAAGATAAATACAGTAGCATACAAATGTGATGCCAGTTCTGCTGAAAATTAAAGCAGGCACACTGTACAAAGAAACCTGTTTTTCACTCATATTTTCTCACCCAGTTATGGGCTTAGGAGGCTTGAGAACCCACCATTGTCACAGCTATCTCTGCTGCTAGTAGTCGATCAAGGGTCAAAGTCCAAAGGGAAGTCATGTGACTGGTTATGCCCGGGTCTCCTGAAAACCCCTAGATAGAGCAGATAGCAGATGGAAGAAATATTGTGCTACCATATTTGGGTAAGGGTGTATCAGAAATGGTTTTGTTAAGACAATGATAAAGTGTGATTAAAATAGACAGTTATTACAGTTAAGGACACATTGCTATCAATCCCCTTTCAAAATACTCTCCTTTTCTTTGAACATGCTTATCCCATTTTTCTTGTTACTTTCTGAAGCAGTTCTGCAAATCCTCTTTTGTAGGTATCTGTATGAGGTGTGATCAGAAGTATGTTGTTGTAGGCAGGGTTTACAAAGAGAAGGATTTAATACAGGACTCATAATTTATAGGATTATTTTATAATATTCACTCAGAGTTAAACACAAATGAGTATGGACGATCTGTCCACACACTAGAGACCCAAAGAATCCAGCTGATGGCTTTGATCCCACTGCAGTGTCCTGCACAAATCCAGCTGAAGAGCCCACAACAATATCTCCTGCAAGTCTGTATCAAGGATCTGTGCAGGGAAGGCCCAAAAGCATGTGGTAGAAGCTAGAAAGTCTGTGCCGTGGGATGAAGAATCTGTGCCAGCAGGCTGAAGACTCAAACTCTACAGCTATTTCCAGAGACAGCAAGGACCTGGGCTCCTCTGATGATGAAAACAGCTGAGTCTTCATTAGGAAAACCAGTGTGACAAATTTTCAGAAGAACCAATAAATAGCACACCATCTTCCCCTCCACTTCTCCTTTTATGCTGTTGGCAACAATCCTCAGGATAAGGGAACGCTGAGCTGGTTCCTAACTGGCGGCATTTTCATTACCATGAGGATTGCTGCCACACCCAGCAACACGCTGATTCAATTCAGCTGGGAGATACAAGTTGCCCATTAGCTAATCCACCACAATTTCAACCCTCATTATCTTGATAACCAGAAACATTTCCTTAGATCATACTCTCCAGCGCCAGATTTGTGAAAATTTAGCACATCTTGGTCTATTCAGGTTTACGTTAATGTAACAGTTCCATGTACAATTCATTTCCACACCAAAAACAAATATTCCAAGTGTGCTGAAAATTCAAGATTTAAACCACAACATTGACTAAATAACCTAATTACAAACATGTGTCTAAAGACTACATTAAAATTAAAGGGGCTATTATAATCTAATCCTTGCTTCCCATTAACTGTTAACAACAGGGCATGACAACACTAAGAAACAGGAATTTCTTGCATTTTCCATTGTCCTGTCCTCAACAACCACATTCTCTTCTGTGTCAGCCTTCCAATCCACAGCTCCACTGGAGCCTTTCTCCTGGCCAAATGCTTGAAAGCACTGTCCTGGATTTCCACTCCCCATTTCCAACATAAATCTGAACAAAAGCCTTCTACAGTAACCAGCCAACTATCCCAACAGTAGATTTAATTAAAATTTTTCTGCCACCCAGGAAATATCTCTGAACACATGCAAAATGCAGACCAATTTCCTGCCAAAGCACAAAGTGTACCACCTGGGATCCAGCAGCCAGTGTAGTCCTTCTCAATAGAAGCCTCCTGAGCCTCATCCTAACTGGCAGTGTTTTCATCAGTGTTCTGATTTTCCAGGCTCTGACCATAGTAGCCCATATAGTTTACAGAATAAGGGGCCTGCCTTTTTGGTCCATCTCTCAAAAGCTTTCCAAATTAATTTCCAAGGCTCTTAAATCACATGGCCAGGCAATGACAGAGCAATGTCCCCACTCTCCCATTACAAATTTTGTCTTACTTTTCTGTCATTGCTGAGACAAAATACCCAACACCCAAAGTTAAGGTAGGAAAGGTCTATTTGGCTCACAGTTGTAGAGGTTTCAGCCTGTAATCAGCTGGGTCCAAGGCAGGATGGCACATGGCAGAGGGGCAACCGTTCATCTCAGTGGCAGACAGCAATAGCAGCAAGAGCCAAAGGAGAGTAACGAGTCTCTTTCTGCTCCTTTTATTTTATCCAAACTGCTGGGATTAGGGTAGTGCCAATCCAACTAGTGGGCTGACGCAGCAATTACTCACCTTTAATCCCAGCACCCTTCATCCCAGTATTGCATTATGAATCAGGCACACACTCTGGACTCAGATACTTCTGAAAAAGCATGTTCTCCTTGACTGCGTGAGGCTTTGGGGTGACATCTAGACACAAACCACTACCTATGGTGAATGCTTCTGTTGAGTGACATCCAGCCTTGTAAGAACATTACTCTATACTTAGCAGATTTGGCACTGTGTGACTTCTGACTCTTACCCAAACTCAAAATGACTACGAAAAGTAAAGCTTTTGAATCAATTCAGGAGATTGAAGGCACCCACCACAGTACAATTAAAAATACTCAAGAAAGAGGATTTCTAGATCTGTTTTAGAAAATGGCAACAATAAGTATGTCTGAAGGTATGAGAAGTATTGTGAGAGGGATTCATGGCAATGTAAATTCTGCTCTAATAAATTTTATAAACTTTAAGCATTCACCATATTTTGATCATGTTTTGTACACAATGGAACAGAAACTTCCCACATGGCTATAAAGAGATCCTTTGAGAGGAGCATTGATAGTTGGAAATCACCTGGAAAGCCAAAGACTTCTAACTACAAAAATAATTACCTGCTCAAGAGGGGATACAGCCACTGCTATTCTCTGAGATTAATTTGACCACAGTGTTGCAATCAACTACCCTCTTGATTCAAATTAGTTATCTTCTCAAATGTTGCCATTTTTGTCACCAGGGCAATTATGGCTAATCTCATTCAGAACTGATGCTTGCATGACATCAGTAATGTGTCCTTTGTTCCACTTACTTTTAGCCCGCCGTGATTTCAGTCAGGGTCACCTGCGTGGCATCTCCTGCATGCGTGTTATCCATTCATCTCTCACTGCTACCATCCAGTCTCAGCTCTTTTTCACTTTACATCTATATTATGTCCAGAGGTCAGTAGTCTCTTTGGAAGATCATTTCTCTCTTTGTTTACTCCTATATACTCCTACAAAATTGGTGTATTACTTTCAACCTTATTTTTAATATTTTCAAGGAACTTTCTAGTAAAAAAAAATTTGAGTTTCATATTTGCTAACTTGGCATCCAAGACTGTCTTTCCCTTGGATACCTAAATTCTCCTACCTCACCCCCAAAGTGTGCATGTTCATCCTGGTCCTTGAAGGATTTCTTACCATGCCAACAGCATGCTTGCCTGGTGTCTTTGCTCGCTCCATTTCAGCTGCCCAAAATTCTTTCTTTGACTCCATTCATGTGAACCCTGTGCATCCTGTAAGGACCGTTGCTTACTTGACCCTGACTTCAGAAACTTTCCTGATTCCCTAGTGTGTAACAGTGCCCTCCCTTTTAATAACCCCTCTGTACTATTTTCTAATGTTAATTTAATGCTAGCTAACATATTTTTTTTCTTGGTAGGGATGCCTTATCTCTCCAGTTAGGAATTATCTTCTGGAGTGTATAATCCTTCTCTTATGAGTTGCAACTCTTCCCAATAGTTAATGAAAATAACAATAATGGCACCTACTGGATGGTTTCCATGGGCAAGGCCTGTGCTCAGTTTCATGTGTATGAACTCACTTGTCTCCTTACCACCAACAAACCAAGCAGACACTGCTATTATTTCTCCTTTGCAGATAAAGATATCAAAGGTCAGGAAAGGAAGGGAACAAGTCTAGGGTCACAAAACTAGAAAACTGTAGAGTCAACATTTGAACCTTGGTCTTTTTCAAAGTAGTCTAACTCATAAACCTGTTCTCATTTATCCAGGTTTTCATTCAGCACACTGGTGTATCTACCTCGTCCAAAGCATTTTCAATTGCTAACCAAACACAAAACACTGTTCTTATAACTGATCCATCATATGATATTTGTAAATATCCAAAATCATCTCAAGGAAGCTCGCCAACAATGCAGTCCTTCTTGTGGAGGTACAGAGTATTCTCCAGGAACCCAGTTGCAGCCTGTCATCATGAAGGACTATGTGGTGGATTAAGGGCATCGACAAATTTCTTTCTAGTAGTTTCATTGGGATGTTGAGTCTAAGACACATCCCCTTAAATCTGACCTGGACTTAGCAAATTGCTTCAGTAATAATGTGGCAGAAAAGAACAGTGTCAGGTTGCAGTCCTGGATTTATGGGACTGGGAGCTTCTATGTTTCTCTTAGGGTGATTATAGCACAAACAACACTGAAAGTGGTCTAGCTAGACCGAGACTGACTGCCATGCTATGAAGGCAATGTGTATGTGGCCCTAGATAAAGCCTCCCTTGTTGGCTTTACCAAGCAACAGCATATAAGTTGCTAAAGTTTTGCTGTGATTTGTTCCTCAGAGTTAATGTAATGGAAGCTCAGTCTCTGATGTGGTGGTATTAAGAGTTGGTAGAACCTATAAGAGATAGAACCTGTTGGGAGATTGTTGGAGACCACTACAAAGCAGCTCTGAGCAGGATTTAAATTGAACTAATTGGCTTTCTATGTTTATCTGTGAGTCTGTCCTAGGCCTCGGCCCCTTGCCTGGCAATAGGAGCTGATTTATAGTAAGTGAACCTCTATGAATCACTGGTCCTGGCTGAGGCCTGTAGTGGCCTGTGAGGCCAGAGATACCTCAAAGGGCAAGATAAGGCCACAGCTGTGAACACTTGGCTCAAACATCAATTAAGTAGATGGAGACTGAGCTGCAGGAATTACTCCTACTCTCTCACTTCTACCATGGCTTCATGATAAGACAGTTCTACTGAATTGACTTGATTCATTACTTGGAGATGTCCTTGAAGTGACTCCCAAGGTCCTGCTCATTGTGTGTGTTTTCCTCAGTTTCTCTGTACCTTGTTACTGGACCTAATAAAGTGGGTGGTCCAGAGAAGTCTTTGTCTTAGCCCTCAGGGTCTTGAGCTCAGCTAAAGGGTTTTGACCCTCCTGGAGCCCTAAAATCATAACATTTGTCTCATTTTATTTAAACCTCTGCTGTACACTTGTTTGGGAGATTAGGGATCTAGGTCATGACAGGAGATGATTGGTGATTGGAGCTATCCCTCCTGGAAACAGGCTAGGTAAATTTTGTGGGAGTCCAGTTATTTGCTTCCAGAATAGGTAACTATAAAAGAACGTATCTGCTCTCTCCCCACTCTCTGGCTTACTATCTCACCATTTGATCATTTTTCTCAAATACATTTTCCGGCTATGATGTCATTCTCCATAAGTCCCTCACTAGAGGCCAAAACAATGAGGCTACCAAGTTTTGGAGTTTCAACCTTCAAAACTGTAAGCTGAATAAACCTTTTATGTTTATTTATTACCTAGCCTCAAGTATTTTGTTACAGCAATAAAAGAGTAACATATGAGGACAGCCAAGCTGATCCAGCCTGTCTTTTGGCTGAATACTACTTAATAGCCTTAATGAATGACAGAGGAAATGAGATACTGCCCAACTAAGTTTGGCCATAATTCCTAAATCTAAAATCGTGATATAAAATGAAATGGCACTAATAAAAAAGCTATTGAAAGTTCTAAATTTTGAGTTAACCTCCTGTACTGTATGGGGTACCTGTAACCTACTAGAATCAGGAACTAATAACTAGAGAAGGCTCTGTTAGTTTCCTTGAATCTGTAGAATCTTCCTTTCCTTTACTTCCCAGGTGCCTGTGGACTGATGACCTCTATTTTCCCATGCAGAGGACAAGAAGGGATCATGGAGCAATTTATATATCCTATTTGATACATCATTCTAGTTCAAGAGATGATGGATATTGAAAAACATCTTCTATTTCAACTATAAAGTTGCCAGGAGAGATATTTTTGATTGGTCTCAGTTTAGGTCTGCTTTTAACCCTTGCTTTAATAAACAGTAGAGAAAAAGAAGAGGTCATATAACAGAAGTGTGTCTTCCAGTGGCCCTAAGTGTGTATGTGTGGCATGGAGATGAAGCAGGTCTCAAAACAGTACTCAGTGATGCTTCACTTATGGGTCTGTCCTGTTTGTTTACCAGTTCTCAGATGATTCTGCTGTCTACTTCTGAAGCTGCAGTGTATCAGCCTCCTAGAATCTCACATACTCATTAGAACAATATTGATCTCCTGAATGACCTCAGTTCCTCAGTGTCGTCCAGAGAGCCTTTGAACAGCACAGAAGATTGCCTGCTGTGGTACAGTCAGCCTCTTTACTCTCTTTTCTTTGCTTAAATATTCCACCGAAGAGCAGTGAGTGGGAATGCTAGGCTGGGACAGAGGCGTTAAGAAGAAGTTTAGGGTTTATGTGTTGCATAATGCAATATTTCCCAGATTTTAGTCCTTCATTACCATCTTATGGCTTGGGGGCCAGTTTGTCCCACTATTGATGCTACTATTACTTTACATTTTTTCTATAAATCTATTCATCTATTTAAAATATGTATGTATGTATTCAGAAAGTAATTATCACTACTATAAATGGAAAAGCAGGATTTACTGCCATACATAAACTGTAGAAATAAGCACAGTGAACACAAATTCCTACCATTTACCACTGACACTGCTGCCTGCTGGATATTCAGATCTATTCTTTTTGTTTAATAATATTGTTCAGGGGTTAAAGATTCACTCTCACCAAATTAAGACTTTCTTATTCATGTAATCAGACAGAACTGAAGAAAATACTATATAGATAGATAGATAGATAGGTAGATAGATATTCCTGTATCATTATGTTTTCAATGTCATTAGGTTTTTAACATTTTCATAGGTCAAAACCAATTGTGTGTGCACCTAACATACATATTCTAATTTGAGGAAATTGCAGTGGATTCTTTTCATTTCATGTTGCCCTAGCATCCATTTTCAATGTAACTTTTAACTACCTTACACCAAAGGCTGGGGTTATTTACCCATCAATCCAGAATGTAGCTCAATCCCTTCCTTAGTTCAGTGTAATCAGTCCAGGTATCTGCCTTCTATAACTGTCTCTGGGTGACCATTTCCTTATAGAACAACTACTACATACAATCTACTTCCCTGGCCTCAATGAACCCTACATCCCACAAAGACTATTAAGGCATGTCACGGTGTCTACCTCTCAGTCACAGCATTATCTCCTGGAACTTGTACCTGTTTGCTTTAAATTCAGCAAATAGATTCCATGCAAAAAACCTGCTTGCAAAATTCACTGGACTGCAATAAGGCCAATAAACCCCCTTTTCCCTCTCCCGCTCCACATACTTCTGGACCTCCCTTTGCATGGTCTCCAGGTATGCTGGTCACTCCTCTCTAGGACCAAAACACAACAAAGGCAAATCTTGATTTCTGTCTCATGTGTCTCATGGGAAAATACTTTCCATTTTAGAGACCCTAAATTAAATCAAGATCACTGACGTAGTATACCAAACAGTGCTACGTCTTGCATTGGACCATCTGTATTTAAATTTCTGCTCTTCCCAATTAACAGGCTTATGTGACTTTGTGAAAATCACTTCACTCCTCTGAATCTAGATATCCTAAAATGGGAAATCATAATTGGCTGCATCTCATAGGATTGTCTTTAGGATTAGGTAAGATAGCCCACACAGAGCATGTAACAGGAACTCTGAGCCTTAGTGCTATTCTTAGCTACACAGCTATTCCTTTTAACATGCAATATGTATCATGACATGGTACACTGTAGTCAGTGGGACTGAGAACATGGAACAAGATTATATCCCAAGTTGAAATATTTCACAGTCAATTTTAGATATTTATACCTTTATATAAAGATACTCATTCCTTTTATACACAACTTTATATAAATGCCAATGCTAGTATATATTAATGGTCATCAGTTCTGCTTGAGAAACAGAATTATCTCCAGAACCTTAAAAGAAAAATGTATTTTCCAGTTCTTAGATATCATGAGAAAAATATTCCTTGAATAAAGCTCAAGCATACAAGGTTTCAAGATCCTCCTTCCAAGGTTATTTTAATAGTCAGTTGTAGTTATTTGTCCCTTAGAACTTTCATAACTAATTACCATATGCTAAGAGAATTAAAGTAATAGACAATTTTTCTCGGCACAGTATTAAAGAAATCTGCTATCAAGTTGCCATCAGGGGCATGATCTCTCTGAATGGTCTTGAGGAGAATCTTGTTTCTTTCTACCTTCTGATGGTTGTCAGCCATCTTGGATATTCCTTGGCTCATAGATGCATCACTTAAGTCTTTGCTTCTGTAGTACTTTCCCCATGTGAGTGTGTGTAAGTTCCTGTCTCCCAAGATACCAGTTACTGGACTAGAGCCAACTCTAATTCAATATGCCCCACATGAGTTTTGTTATAATTATAAAGGCTTCATTTTTAAGTGAGCTCACATGCACAGGTATTGAGGTTCAGGATTTCAATATATCATTTTAAAGAATACAGTTTAGCCTATAATATCACCCATGATGAAAACTACAACTTTATACTTGAATATTGATGTTTCAGAACAAGGAAAACAATGATTATCATCACTGTCATCAGTGCATTTATTAAGCACTTCTAAAAATCATCTCATTTACATGATGAGAAGGGTAATATTTTCTTCTATCTCCATTTCATAAGTGGTAAAACTATGATACAGTGAGGTTTTGAAACTTGGCAGTTGCAGATGAAGCTAAAGTAAGAACTCAGAACTCTAGATTGCATTATTACTTAGGGATACCTGCAAAGACCATGGAATTTTCAAATGCTCATGCTGTGTCTTGAGATAAGAGCGGAATCCTATAGTTAAAGGGAATACTTCCCAACCCTTCAGAACATAATAAAATAATCTGGTTTGGAAGACTAGTTTTCACCATGCTTGTAAGTAAGTCACCTCAAGCCAAGATTGGAATCTTACAGTAATAGGGAATACTCTTCAGCACTTCAATAGATAATGAAAGTAGGTGGGAAGAGCCCCCATCAAGAAGACTGGATGTCCCCAGCCATGCCAATATGTGACCTGTTCTCTAGACAAATACAGGAATAGGTATTTGGGATATAACATAGTAATCAAAATGCTCATGAGGGGCTTAATTTGGCAGGGTAGATATTAAAAAATGCACCATATGGTAAGTTTCAAGTGAACCATCTGTGTTGGGAAAGAGGGAAGAATTCATAGACATGATGCTATTAGAGCCCGAAGGATTCTTACAAAAGGTTTGATGTGATCGGCTCACTTGGCAGAAGACATGAGTGTCTTAGAGATGGAAGCCCTCTTGTCTAGACTTAACCTGGTTAACCAAGGACACAGATCCTCCAAAATGTCAATTTTCACTCTCTTATCATATAATCATATTAGCCTTACAAATGCTGATTTCCAAGGGTAACTGGTCATGAAGTAACAGGTACCTACTGAACATCATGTGACTGTGCTGTTGGCTCAGCTGTGAGTACTTCATATACTGTATGCCACTGCAGACACTATGACTGTGAACCTATTTTTGATTGAAGTTATTGATGCTTGGTGACCTTATGTCTGGGCCTGACTGATTCTAAAGCCATGTTTCAACTACTTAGCCCTACTGGTTTTCTTTTATTTTCTTTTTCTTTCTTTCTTTTTTTTTGCTGCTCATTTCATCATTAATTCCTTCCTTGTGAAAGCCCAAGAGATAAACAAGAGCAAGGTCCTTAGTAACTTTGACTCCTAGGATGGCTCTGGGAAAGTTGGAAAAATCTTTAAAGGCCACATGATGAATAAGAGCATAATTTGATAACATTTATAGTACCCATTTTTAATTCTAGGAAAAGTATAATAAAACCCTATGAAAAAGGCAGTATTCTTGTCACCTTCAGAAAAGAGGGTAGCTGGTAGGAGTTTTGCCTATTGTTGTATAAGGCGATCAACAGATGCGATCAATGAAAAGCATCTGTAAAACTGGACAGAATAAAACAAAACAATTCAGCATGTGGAAACTGACTAAAGGTATAAACTAACCCAAGAAGCACTGATACTTGAAAAGCTGCTGAACTTGGGTAAGAGCACTGGGGGCCACAGTGTTTCTGCCTGAGGAATTTCCTATCTCCACCCAGATCTGTTGCCTTAGAGGTTCTTTCAGAGTAGGACAAATCACAAGGATTAGCAGGTTCGTGGACACAGCTGAAGAGGAAATGAATAGACCTGGAGGTGTAGCACAGCTCAGTAACATGGATGGGAAAGGCAGGGGCTGTCAGATGATGCGTGCTAATAGAGATGCAGTGTGCAATCGTGGCTGTAGCACACAGATTCTTGTTATGTCTAGCAAAGACCGAAAACTGCCGTACCTGTCAGAAAGTAAGTCTGTGTCCTGTTTCAAATAGCCTAAGCTTTTAATGCTGTTCCTTGTCACCCACTGAAAGAGGATGGAAGACTCAGTAGCCGAGTGTGTTTGAACAGGACCTTGCTAGTAACTAAGTTAAGCAGATCCAAAGGTGACTCCAAGAAAATAAGGATTAAAAATTAAAAGGCAGGAAATAAAAGAGTAAGCAAAGGAGGGAAGGAAGAAGAGATGGAAGAAAGGAAGGAAGGAAGGAAGGAAGGAAGGAAGGAAGGAAGGAAGGAAGGAAGGAAAGGTGGGAGGGAGGGAAGAAGGAAAATGGAAGCAAGGGATAGAGAAGGAAGGAAAGGAAAAATTAGAAAGGAAGGAAGAAAAGCAAGCAAGGAGAAAGGGAGGAAGAAGGAAGAAGAGAAAAGGAAAAAAAGAAGAGGGAAGATTTTCTACATAGTTGCTGCTGGTTACTGAACAGAGATATAAAGAAAAATAGTGCTACAGTTTAGATCTAAAATGTTTCCATAAAATGTTATATATTTAGACATCTGGTATTTGGAAATTGATTGAGTCAGGAGAGCTCTGACTTAAACAGTGGATTAGTACTTTGATGTGATTATAATATTAAGGTGTAATTGGGAGTAATGGAAATTTAGGAGATGGGATCCTGCTGAGGGTACTGGGTGACAAGGGTGTGACCTTGAAGACTGTTTCTCTCTGGTTCTTTCCCTCTTGGCTTCCTGGTTACCATAAAGAATATAACTTTCCTCCAATATACCCTTCCACCATGATCTATGGGCTTAACAGAGATCCAGAAACAGTAGAGCCAACCAACCATGGACTGAAACCTCTGCAACTCTGAGCTGAAATAATTTTTTCCTCCTTTGAGTTGTTTTTTCAGATATTTGGTCCCAATAAAACAGCAACAGCAGCAGCAGCAGCAGCAGCAACCACAACAACAACAACAAACTAATGCAAATGGTAATAACAACCTTTGGAGAAGGAGTGGAGAATGAGAATCAAGTCTTAGTATGATATACTATCTAAAAGTTCAGTTTGTCTCAAAAAGTTATGAGATAGGCAAAGTGACAACAATGTATGTAGCAAACTCAGGGAAAAGAAAGCAGTCAGTATCTGCAATAGCAACTTTCCCCAGTGTTTCAAATACTGGATTTAGTAGAAAAATATTTCAGAGTAACCTGCATAAATACATTCAAATAACTAAAGGAAGCCATGGCTTAAAGAATAAAATGAAACCATAACCATAAATTAAATAACTTTTCCCAATAAGAAAATAGAAATCAAAAGAAGAACCAAATGGAAATTCTGGACTTGAAAAACAACAATAACTAATAAAAATTTTAAAAATTCATGAGAGAGCAATGGATTTGAGCTAACAGAAGAATCAGTGTAATTGAGGATAGGCTAACAGAAATTTTTCAATCTGGAAAACAGAGAAAACAATTGAAGAGAAATGAATAGAACTTCAGATACCTATAGGCCCCCCAAAAGAATATTAATGAGCATGTGATTGGAGCCTCAAAAGAAAACAAAAAGGGGGAAATTTTTTCAAGAACTAATGGAGAAATTTATTCATGAAACCCTTCATCCACATTCCAAGGATGCAAAAAGAACTGCAATTTGGATAGATATAAAGAGACTCATACCGAAACAAATCACAGTCCAACCAATATAAGCTGAAAAATAGCCCAGTAGTGAGGCCATAACTGCCTCAGAGTTTCACAGTCTCTGGATCAAAACTCTATACAAAGGCAATTTCTATGCTGTCTGTCTCTTCAGTAGGGACATGAGTAGGTCTCTTGCCCATGAAGACATATTTGGATGGAACCAAGTTTCTCTTCACCGGGCATCTTGAGGTCACTTAGTAAAGAGTCCACATAATTACAGAGCAAAGTACTAATAATGGACAGGAAATGTTTAATAGTCACACATACACAAATTGGCCATTTTTGATCAGTTACTTCAGCCTACTGGGCGTATAAAGAATGATATTTGGGGCTCAGAGAATGGTATCACTTGCTGTGGGAGACAACTCCAGTGAATCCCTTTGAATCCAAAACCATTACTGTGACTTTATTTGGAGACTCATTTCCTTATACTGATATGTAGAGAGCTGGCTAGGATATTTCCTTCTCTCTTCAGTTGGCTCTAAGCATTGCAAATAAGGCTAGCTGAGGTGCTAAAATGCAATTTCTATTGCCAACAGACAGTCCTGTTTCCTCGCATAGTGTTCTCCGTACAACACAGATAAGTACAGGATATGAGCACCCAAAATGTTAGAGCAAATTGCTCTGGGAATATCAACTGGGTAAGAGCCTCAAGATAAAGAGGCTATGACTCCTCAGGGCACAAGAGTTTGTATATCAGAACCGAAGCAATAGCCCACCAAAACAATTCCATTGCTATGTAAATTGGATTATGTAAATTGATCCTTCTACATATCTTTATCTCTGCAATTTACAGAGATGCCAATCTTGCAACTGGCCAGCCAGCTCAAGTTACCCACGTAATTCCCGCCATCCTCGCTGTCCCTCATCCCTGAGCCACCCGCTTCTTCACAAGAGAATAAATTCTGGGAGAGGCCTAGATCAAGGTCTTTGTCCCCATATCCTCACAGGGATTGGATTTAGGACCCGTTGACTGCCCTTAACCTGGCATATGTCTTGGTGTTTTTACTCTCGCTGTGGGTTGCATTGGTGGTGGTAGATTGGAATTAACTTGCTGGGATTCCAATGACATCTCAATGGGATTACAAATATAAATTTTTGGATTGTGAGGAAAACTAGAAAGAAGATTCCAATACTTGGATAACTGAACTCGATATTGGGGTTTACAATAACTTGCTTCTTTGCATTTCAGGTATATTAGATTCCTGAGAATTTTCTACCTCTTCTGAACATGGAACAGGACTGTTCACACCTGGGGAAGGTAGAGGTGAGCCTGTTAATGAATAGACTGACTTATCACTAACAAGAGATCATTAAGGCCTATTTTCCCCTTCCCCAGAACTTTACACTTGTTCATTTTCTCTCCAGACTACCTCTAGTCAAGCCAATTTCTTTACATAGAAATTACCAAGAACATCTTCATAAATGGGATGCTTAAATCAAAGCATGGCATATTCAGGAGGAACAAACCTCCAATCCCAATTCATTTCATTCTCTCTACCTTTCTTGTAATTTCCTGGAACACAAAATGTTTTTTCAATGTGAACTTCCAGCCCTCTGGGGACACACAAGGCCTCATATTAGCCTGTCCACCATAATCTCATCAACTGTGGGTCTTGCTGTGCTTGGAATAGGTCATAAACTGGGTAGATTGAGACAATTGAAGAATTTCCTACCATTATCTTCTTATTCTCAAAGCATATTATGTTAGCAGGATTGAAAGAAGATGCCCTGCTGTTGGCAAAATTCTAGGAGGTAGAAAGAAAAGAAATCACAAGCAAAAGCCAAATTCCCAGCTAATAGAAGTATAACAGATCTAATTTCTAGTAGTACATTGCATTGTTTTTACTAGATTCATGAGTTACTTAAGGGCAGGGGGAAGGTCTTTTTTTTCTAATATCTTGTAACATTCATATATAGTTGGCATTTGATGTTGAAACTTTACCTAAAGAACAACTGTCTTGAGAGATTTTAATTGGGTCTGTCATGCAGAATAATTAATTAGCTTCTGTGTAGTATTGGTTAGAATCATGGAACTTTCTAAAATACACATTTACTTAGCCTCACTAGATGCTGAAGAATATTTAATGTTCAAAGTCTTTCCAATTTCTTTTTATGATTTTCTGCCTAATGAAACATTTATTTGTACTGTATCCAGAACATTTTTCAGTGCATTAACACATATTGGTCTATCTTTTCTTTTTTAATAGCACATTATTTATAAATGCACCATAAAACAGAAAAATTTAAGTACACACATTAATACTTATTTTCAGTTGTCAAAAAAAATGAAAATAATTTCCATAATTTAATTCCTTTCTAATTACTTACAGACCGAATTTGTTAAATTTTTTATTCTTTTGAATTTTCCTGTTTTCTTCATTGTGCGTTTAACTTTTTCAGTCTGTACCCTAATCTACTGGGAAAATGAGAGAATGAGGGAGAATAAATATAACCATAAAGTATTCTTTTGTATACAAATAATGTTTCTTTTACCCCAACAGCTTCTTAGGCAGTGCTATCTCTTGTTTTTGCTATCGATTTGAGCTATGGCAGTATTTACAATTTTTATTTTCCTCTTATCTATTAAACATACTGTTTAGGGTCTCTATTCATTGGTTTATGGTCCCCAATTGTATATCTGGCTCATAGTTTGGCAATATCATCATCACATGTAATTCATTAGAAATAGAGAATTTTTGCCACCTCCTACCCCTACCGAAGTTATTTGATCAAAACCCATATTCTACTAAGATCAAAAGTAATTTATATGAGCTTTTATGTTTTGAAAAGCACAACTCTACTTTACTTGTTCTCAAACTGGCTGCACACCAGCATCATCTGACATGTTTTCAAAAATAATAACGCTAGGTCTCACTCTCATAATTCTAATTAAATTGATATAGGCA
This sequence comes from Hydrochoerus hydrochaeris, assembly GCA_004027455.1. Classification (NCBI taxonomy): domain Eukaryota; kingdom Metazoa; phylum Chordata; class Mammalia; order Rodentia; family Hydrochaeridae; genus Hydrochoerus; species Hydrochoerus hydrochaeris. The sequence continues at coordinate 48,130 of PVLA01007943.1, read as the reverse complement.
TTGCAATTTCTAAAACTTCTCCTGTGAGTAGAAAAAAATTCCCTAGGTGACATGCAGCATTTCCATAGTTACATCTACAGATCTTATAAATAAGTTATCAGTTCTATCCCTCACCTCAGTAAAACTGGAAGACCAGTAAGTAATTTTAATATGTCCATTTTATGATTGGAGACATTAAAGTTAAGTAGCGATAAGTTACACAAATGGGATAAATATGTTGAAGTCTACCCTGCAACATTTTTCTTTTGATGTCCTTTATTTCTACACTGCTTTTTTCATTAGTAAGGTGTAAGTCCCTATTTTTAAAGCTTAGACTATATCTACTGCATGAATCACTTTTCAAACCCTATCCATGAAAGTTAGTTTTATTAAAACAACTTAGTTTTTCTGGTTATAAAAGTAGACTATTCTAGAAATATTGTTAAATTGGAATAAAAGTAATTACAACATAATCTTCTCATTGCTAAGAAAAATTCCAAAACTATCAAAGCCTCTAGGCAAATACTACCTGGAACACTCAACCAAAAAAAAAAAAAAGTGTGATTTAGTTTGTGACACTCAGAACACTCTCCTGAGTAACCAAGGCTGTCTTTGGAAGGGGCTAGGGGGCCGGGAGGGGCTTCTTATGGGATTAGAGTTGTGCTGGAAAATTCTCAGAAAGGCTTTAGGAAGCAGAAGTTGGTTCTCCACTAGAGGCTCTTCAAGAAGCACAGACAGTTTGGTAATTGGATATCTTAATGTTTTTTGTGCAGAAAGCAAGAGAATAAAAGCAACTGAATCAGCCCATGCATCAGAGCATCAGAGGAGGCAGAGTTTGGTCTATTGTGGTTAGAGTGGACTTTGCCTTTGTCTTCTTTTGAATATGATTACAGTATGATCTTATCGGGGCCTTATTCATATTTTGTGAACTCTTACAGCCTGGGTATAAGACAGCTATTTTTTACATTATGAGCACATTTCTTTGAGTAAGTTTAAGCACTGCTGTCTCAAATGATGGCTGATAATTATAAAAGGAAAAAAATAATGAAGAAATTCCTGTGTCTTTATTGCTACTGAGCCTTGAAAATGAACAAAAGTGGTATCCTCTTTGGAAATGGACTTTAAAATATTATTGTAGACAAATCTAACAATAGTGATCATTTTTATAGCCCAGTGGTTTTTCGAACAGGATGGATTGTTGTGATTAAAAAGGATTTTGTTGTTGCTATTATGCTATTGGTTAACCCTGACTTCTATATTAAACATTGATGGTGTAAAGCAAACGCATGCCCCAGATACCAGATGTTCAGCTGCAGGACTTAATGTTTGCTCATATGGGTTTCCCACTTGTGCTTTGGTCCAACTCTTTTCTATTCCTCTCTCTGAGAATGGGGATGTTTGCCGTATGCTGTTTTACCTTGCAATTATGCACCTTGTTTTTATAAATTTTTATTTTAAAAAAATTTTACAGAGGATATGGCTGAGAGTTTGCCTTGAGTATCAGTTGGTAATTTTGGCTTAGACCTTTTAAAGATGTAGGAACTGTTGAGACTTTGGGAAAAGGATAATAGTATTCTGATAGGTGAAATCATCAACATGCCATTGTCCACATTGGAATATTAAATGTGGTTTAATGAGATGTGTTTGGGTATGAAGATTACAGGGGGTGAGTTTTAATCCTGATGCTTGCTATATCAACTTCAAGGCATGAAGACATGCAGAGCAGATTAGTAAATCACAGTCTTTGTGTGTGTGGGTGAGTGGGTCATGGAGCACTGTTGGGTACTATTTATGGTCTTTTGCACATTCCTTTCTAGCACTCTGCCCCCCGCTGTGCTTCCCAACTGTCATCATTTTAGGTTTGTTGTACCAGGCCTTTCTGCTATGAATTTTCTGGTGTGGGTCCTGGTGACCACGTACTGAATCTCTTAAAACCATAAGTTTAATTAAACCTCTCCTTTAAGTTGGAGGAGCAGGTATTGTGTCCCAGAAACAGGAAAGCTGACTAATATACCAGTGAACTGAAACAAAAATAAGAAGAAAGAAAAGGAGGTAGAATAAATAGCAAAGTCAAAGCAAGAAAAAATAACACCAAATAAGATGGTAAAAGTCAGTTATGTTAGTAATAATAATTAAAATGGATTAGGCTTATGGATCACAAGACACAGACTAGTAAATGAGAAGTTTAAAAATTTAACTCTGTGATATTTAAACATATACATATTTAAATTCAAGACTGTGGGAGAATTTTTAAAAAAATGACAGAATCAGGCATGTCTGTAAGTACTAACTGTAAGAAAACTGAATTACAATGAAGAACATGGTTGGTGAAAATAAAAGTTATGAAGTGATGGCAGTTTCAGCTTAGGGCAAATGTGGTTAATGCTATAATTCTACATTCACCTCATAAAAGTTATGCATATGTTTATGCAAAAGTTATGCATACATTTATACACATATATACATGTTGTGGATACCTCTGTTTATATGTACATTACACATGAATGATTGAATTTTATGGGTATCATTGTCACGGACATTTTAATATATCTCTTAACTTTTAACTCAAATGTGAAAAATGGGTCAAAATTTAAATGTACACAGCTCTTTGAGAGGAGCTGACTAGTGACTGGGGAAGAACAATAAGCGTGGGTTCAGGAGGACTAAAAATCATGTCTGGAACATCAAGCAGATAATGCTTATCTAGGGGAAAATTTCTCTGCCACAACCACAACTACACTGGAAGTACTAGTACTATTTCTGTATTCAGCAAGCTTTGGCTTGTGAATTTTCCTTATGTGCATTTTTCAATAGAAAATATCATCTAAAAAGGAATCAAAAGTATGTACATATTATTAAACATATAAATATTAAATGTATAATCAATATAAATATAAATCTGTGAAATATTACTTATGAATGCATATACATTGGAACTATACTCTTTGAACAAGCAAGTAATGGTAAACCCAAAATGTGGAATATCAGTTACCTCTGCAGAGTGGCGAGGAGGCGGGAATACAATGCAGGGCACATGGGTTTATCCTCATCTGCACTGGAGAGTCTCTTCTCCAGGAGTCAGCAGAATTTTTTTTTTTTTGTATGAAGATCTAGATAGTAACTATGTTTGCTTTACAGGCTGTACAGCCTTCTCTTTTGGGATGATGTATCTGTGACACTGGCGAGTGAAAGCACAATACATAAACAAAGAGGGTGACTGCACTTTAGTCAAGTGGACTGGCTGAGGCCCATGAACCACAGTTTGCTGATCCTTTGTAAATAGTCAGAGAAAGATTCATTCTGTTATTGATCACATGCTCCTGTTTTATAATTTAAATCTGCCCTTTAAAAATGGCTCTGCATATATCAAAAGTATTCACTTACCAATTTTATGTGAGTATGACAAAGAAATCCAATGTGACGACCCTTTTAATATGTAGTTTATGTGTTATATTCCAGTTGTGAATTGTGTATTGATACTGCACATTTCATATCACACAGCGCAAATATGAGAGTGCCATTACTTCTTGGCTAATGGACCTTGAAGAAATTATCTAGCTTTTCTGGCCTCTCTGTTTCTTTATTAATAAAAGAGGAGAAAATGATGTCAAATTTGTATAGAGTTTCGTGAAATCAAAGTGAAGTGATGTGGGTGAAGCAGCCAGCACCATCTGTAGCTCAGGGCTGCTCCTGTGGGCCTGTGGTCGGGGCCACTGCTGCTGTCTGCTTCTCCCTGTTAACCTCCAGGCCTCCCATACCCTCTGCTGTCACATGAACGAGAGGGACCAGATGATCCCAAAGCCACTTCTAGCTCCCTGTGATAGGCAGTGGGAACTGAGTTAGACTGACCTGTGTGCCCATTCAAGGCAGCCTGATTTAATAAGAAAACAATGGTCCTCAGGCTGTGTATGTGACTTCGTAGTTAAAACGTCCTTGATGATCCTTGAGGATAGTCTGCTTCCTTACATGGTTCAAGCATACCCATAACACCACAAATTTATGCTGGATATGAACTGTTTGCGGAACAAAGTGTAGTAGTATTCTCCCCAACAGAAGGAACAAATTCCAAATAAGTTGAAATTGTGTGAAAAAAAATGCTTAAATAATTCAGACATGAGGGCTAGATATATGAATATAAACTCTACGTTGTTTAGTATGTACAAGTATCATATATATTGATATGGCTTAAATATGTGAATATATGAATAGAAAATGTGGATAATTTTAATATATGTATGGATAAATAAAACCACTCAGCTAAGAATTTTGTGGGCCTGAAAATTGCATTGGACAAGTATATTACCACTGAATTCTGGTCAATTGGGATTCCATCTGGGTTCTACTATTTTTTAACTAGGTCACTGATGGAATTATTTCAGGGTAAAGCCTCAGTTTCCTTGTCTGTCAAATGGAGGTGATAATGAAAGTTCAATCTCAATATCAGAATACGTAGCATCTGTTGGCTTCATGCCTCTATTCAGTGCATGCTCAACAAAACACCTTGGGCATCACTCAGCACCGAAGCCTGAGTGCTTAAACACGAAATCAGAGGACAAGGTTCATAGCACATTGGAAGAACTTCCTTTTCCTGACAAGAAACTGAAAAGGAAAAGGCTAATATGCATACACTTGCTTTTTTCTCCGAAATAACTCTAGGGATCGTGTGTACATTGTCTCATTTAATTCTAACAAAACCCTACTGAGGCAAACACTAGTATCTCTGCTTTTATAGAGAAAGGATGCCATGTGGATTGCAAAGAGAACTGACTGCCAGCCACAGAGGAAGAGCTCAATCAATGTTCCTGAACCCAAGCCCAGGCCTTTTTGTACATCATGTGATCTCTTTTTCAATACCTATTTTTGTTTTCTAGGAGGATTCAGTGGTTCAGAGCACAGGCGTATTATTATACCTGAAATCTGGATATGGAACCCTGAGATATGAGACTTGCTTGTGTCATAGATCCAAAGTTGTGACTTTTTTCTTTGGGCATAGAAGAAAAAAATACAATGAAAATAGCTAAGTTAAACAAAACACAGCCAAAGACAAGAAGCCAGCTTTTAAGAAGTCTGCCTACTTCTAGTTCCCTTCTATGTGCAGACATCTGGAGGAAATAGTTATTCATGCATCTACTGAGGATAAGCTTCTTTTAGAATGCACTGAAAAGCTGCACTTGTGTTCTTTAACACCAGTCCCTTCCTCCCAAGAACTATTACAATCATATTGATACATAAACACACAAAGAACAAGCTCCACTAGTCTCTGAGAGCTGCAATGACCTATTCCCACCTGAAGAATTAAAGCAAATAACTTATATATTTAAGGGGGAAATTTTGCAAGGGAACGACCTGAGAAATAGTAGGAAGCACTTTATCAAGCATAGGACCTTGTTTGGTATAAGGATACTGATAAGAGAAATTACAGACAGCAGGAACTACTTGGTCACAGAGAATGCCCTGTCTTCCTGGTTTACATATGACCTCAATACATTCACTACTCTAGATGAACAAATTCAAGAAGCTCCATTATTCTGTACACTCAGAATCTGCTCACCAGCATTCCTAAGCTTTGTCACTTTGATTGTAGGTTGATGCCTTTTAAGTACATTGTTTTGCTCAATTTCTCTTCTCATCCTCTGACAGACTGAATGTGCCCTACCCTGCCCCATTCACATAAGGAAGTCCTGTGCATTGGTATTAGGAAGTGAGACTTTAGGTGAGAGGGTTAGATCATGAACAGAGTCAGGGTCCTAATAAAAGAGACACTGGAGAGCTTCTTGTTCCTCACCAGTGACTACGTATGAATTATGAAGTAGACCTTCACCAAATACCTAACTTGATTTTCTAGGACATTGATCTTGGACTTCTGAGCCTCCAGGACTGTGAAAAACAAATTTCTATTATTTATAAACCACCTCATCCAGGATAGATTGACATACTCTAGAATGGATGAAAACAGACCAGAGTACTTTTGTGGTTAGAATTCTTAACTCATAACTGTAAAAGCTGGGAGAAACTAATAGGTCCACAAATATGTCAAACCCAATGAGTTCCTGAATAATGCTCATCAACTTAACAAAAGTTTACTTCTTTACTGGCTTTAAAGAATCACTTAGTTTATATATAAATGCCAAAAACTAAGAAATTAAAATATGAACACATGTAAACAGAAGAAACTATACTAACTGAGCAAGTACGCTCTGCCAGGTACTGTTCTAATCATCTGATTTACAGTGTCTGCTGTGGCCCTAGACACAACCCAACAGCAGTATTATTATTCCATGAATAGGTAAGAAACGTGGCCTCTCAGAACTTGGATGACTTAGTCAATGGCCCAAAGTTCCAGAGAAGAGATACAAATGCACATGCACTTTCACAGTACCCTGCTCTTCATCCTGTGCAGTGCACATTTTAATTCCCATACTTACCTCTGAGGTAAACATAATTATTATCTCTATCTTATAGGTGAGGACACTGAGACGCAAAAGTGATCATATGCCCAACATGGGACAGTTGGCACATGCAAAATACAGTTTGTTTTTGCATAAAATTCAAAATTTTCACTCAAGCATGTCTGACTTCAGTACATTTTAAGGATCAATAACAGAATTTGATTGTGACATTTCAGCTTTTTAAATAAAATGCTCTGCCCATCTAAGTCAATTGACCACTGTCTTGAACTTCTCAATTTAAAGCCTGGGACAGCATCTAGCCAGAGTCCACATTATTACATGGACACAGAAGACAGTGCTCTCAGATGCGTGTTCCGATTGGCGCACAATAGCAACCACCAAGCCTTTTTCCTATCTGACCAAGAGGATGAGAAATCACTGACTTAGTATTGCATCTTCAACATGATTAAAGCAAATTGTGCTTATAGTGAGGAGTGAATTCACACAACTGAGAAGAAATACACAGCAGGAAGTTTTATTTTACTTGCTAACTCATGACTACTTTTCCAAAAGGAGAACCATGGCTAGGGTGTGAAGTACAGGACAGAGGGAACTGATGGAAAGTCCTGAAGGTAAATTCTGAGGCTAAACTGAGATTTCAATTAGGGAAATGCAAATCTAGTGTATTTATCTATGTGCTATCACCTACCAGGGACAAGTTAAACTCCTGGCGTGTGGTGCAGATTAAACAAGCAAGTCTGTATAGGTGGCATATTTAGCGTAGATCCTGGTGCCTAATAATAAACACCATATGACCATCTTTTAGTGCATTTTTATAGCATCATCCAGGGCATGGAGAAGGTGGGTGGAGGTTTCTACTTTCCTTAACTGTTTCGGTCCAGCCTTAGGTCTAGCTTAGCCTTTCACACTGCTGCCTCTTTTTCTTCCAGGGGGAGGATGGAAAGCACTTCAAGTAGAGGTTGCAAGGACCTCAAGAGATGCTGCCTACAGCTTTGCCTGCATCCTGCTCTGCAGACCAGGTGTTCCAGCCACCAAATCTTTTGCAGGTATTTAGCAAATCAAAGCTGACAGCAGGAGACTGTCAACTTGACATATGATAAACAGTCTCTGCAATTTAGCACTTTTACTCAGGGAGTGAGCTTGCGGGATGAGTTAATTGCCAAGCCATCAACTGAAGTGATGTTTCTGAGCACCCTGTAAACCAGCTGAGAATTATCTAAGAAACTCTGGGGCTCTGAGAGGGAGGCAAAATTTTCATGTGGGAGGAAACAAAATGGGAGGATGTGGCTGGTCAGTGGATTACTGGCAGTGACACAAACCAACTCTTGAAACTGTGATTACTTACAAAGCAGATGTAGTCCAGAAACATCAGAAATAGAAGGGACCCAAGTAATAAGGTAATAAAAGTCTCTGTACAGTAGAAACTGAGGTAGATGTTGAGTGTTAAGCAATGACCCAGACACGGCAGAGTTTATCGCTGACAAAGCCAAGACTAAAATCCTGAACCATGAAGTCTTCATTAAATTTTTTTTGCTGTCAGATGATTTTATCTATGTCCTTTTCCCAATGTGTAATATATTTATAATCACTCATTAGGTCTCCATTTCAAAGCGACCCCAGAGTACAGGTTGACACTCTAAGGTTGTAGATTGCACCATTGTTTCCGACACCTGGGCACCTGGCCTTCCAACGGTAGAACAAGCTGTATGTCCTTCCTGGCTGCCACGGCCTATGGGCCTATGATTCAGGAAAGGAAATGTTCTCCAAAGACTGTCCTGGCTTGGGCTGGGGCCTGGTTTAAATTAAGACGTCTTTTCTTTTTAGACAGGCTCCTGTTAAGTAGTCGAGTTGGCCTGGAACTCACTGTGTAAGGTGGGCTGGCCTCAAGCTCGTGGAGACTATTAAAATTTTCTCCTGAATTCACAGTGGGCAGCATCATGTGGACTGTATTATGTATTAGTTTGACCAATTATTGGTTCTATTATCTAAAACACCTTATTTAATCTTTCTGTGTCTCAATCTTCCTATTTCTAAAGTGGATCAACATTTGTGGTTAGGACTATTACAGCAGTCAAATGAGACAGCACATGTTAAAAGTTTGAAATATTCTGAAATTGGCAGTAAAATCCATCAGATACTACTATGTCTATTATAAATTCTAGATCATTGACTTTGCATTACTCCATGATTAGCTGGGGTGGACTTAGGGAGTGACTGAGAGGTTGGCAGAGACACTGACAGCAACTCTCTTGACAACTGCCACGTATCTTTTCTTGGGTCTCCTAGTACTAAGAGAATAAAGCTAGAGAGAATAAAAGGGCCCCGGACTAGTGTTGCAGAATTTGGTTTCCATTTCCACTGCGAATTAATTCCTGGGGTAACAACAGACAGTACATGTGACGGCTTTGGGCCTGCCTTTGCTTCTCTGGAAAAGAGATGATAATGTTGATTGTATTGCGCTACTGCGAGGAAAAAGACAGATAATGCAGGTGAAGTATTTTTGTAAAATTCACATAAACTAAATAGAAGTATGTTTGTGTTTGTATTCCTTTTTTTTTTGGTACCTGGGATTGAACTCACAACCTTGCACTTGCCAGGCAGGTGCTTATGCTGCTGAGCTAAATTCCCAGCCCTCTGTGTTTATATTTTTACTGGACTATTTTTAGAGCAGTTTCAAATTCATAGCAAAATTGAGGAGAACGTACAATTATTTCCATGTGTCCTTGTTGCTAAACATGCGTAGCTGCCTTAATTACAGGACAGCCCACCAGAGTGGTGTATTTCTGACAACTGATGAACCCACCTAGACACGTCATTAGCACCCGAAGTCCACAGTTCACAGTAGTCCTCACTCTTAGCATTGTGGAATGTATGGGTTTGGACAAATGTATGAGATACGCACCTGCTATTACAGCATCATACAGGATAGTTTCATTGCCTAGAAAATCCTCTGTGCTCTGCCTTTTCAGTCCTCTTTAATTCTAATGTGTGGCAACCATTGATCTTTTGACTGTCTCCAGAGTTTTTCCTCTTCTAGAATGTCACATGGTTGGAATAACATAGTATATATTCTTTTAAGATTAGCTTTTCTCAGTGATATGCCTTTAAGTTTCTTTTATGTCTAAATTGACCATGGTTTTACCATACTAATCAGTAATCTGTTTCCTTATTATTTACCTGTAGGAGTTGAAACATAGGAAAAACGTAGATGGATGTTTATAACAGGTTTATTCACAATTTCCCAATCTTGAAAGCAGCCAAAGCTTCCACCAGTAAGTAGGTACATGAATAAATGAACTGCAGTGTATCCAACCAATGAAATATTATATAGCTTTAAAAAGACATTTGCTACTAATCCATGAAAAGAGAAAAAGAAAACTTTTATATAGTTAAGCCAAAAAATGTCACATTTCTTTTTCCTCACACCCCTTTTGGTTTCATCATCAAACCCTGTAACATTTGTTTCAAATCTGACCAGTTATCCACCTCCAATGTTATCAATGTCATTTATCACATGAGCACATTTACTAGCCCGTAATCTATCTCCCCGTATCCATTTACTTTTCTCCAACACATTCTTCACAGAGCAAATTGACACTCCCCTAAAACTATTCAATGAGTAAAACACTAAACTTTAACATGATTAAGAGGTTAAACATGACCTGGCATGAATGTCCTGCTGACCTCATCTATCAACACGTTCCTCTCTCTAAAGCCTATAAACCACCCCTTTATCACTTCAGGTAACTGCACGAAATGTTTATTCTGCCTACGGTGATCTCACCTCCTCTCCATGCTAAAATAATTTCTCTTTATTTTTAAATCTCTTTTTGATCATTACTTCAGACAAAATTTACCTGAACCTTCAAACTAAATCAATAACGCCTTACTTTATGCTATTACTTCATGCCATTTTAAAATTGTGTGCCGATTTGAAAAAAAAGTTTCTCTGCCACTCAGTTATAAGCTCCACATAATGGCAAGGACCACGTATGTACTGCACATGCTTATATTTTATGAACCTAGCTCAGTGCCTGATATTTAACAAGCATTCATTAGGTGTTTGTTGAGTGAATAGAGAAGTAAGTTTGTGAATTTTTGAAAGTAAATTTTTACTTAGTACTATGCATGGTGGCATATGCCTGTAATCTTAGCTACTTGGCATTACTACTTAAGAGTCTGAAGCAAGAGGATTGTAAGTTTCCAACCAACCTGGACAATTTAGCAAGATACTACCTCAAAATAAAAGAACTGAAGATGTACATCAGTGGTAGAATTCTTGAATTGCTTGTGAAAGGCTCTGGGTTCAATACCCAGTACTGAAAAAAAAAAAAAAAAGGAAACATAAAAATCTAATGAAATATTGCGGAAGAATCTCATGGAGCAAATTCCCTTCAAATGTTTTGTAGAAGTTCTGTCTACAAATAGGGTAAAATGAGCAATAAGCCATGGTTTCTATGCAATAACCAGTCACAACTAAATGTGAATTTAGATGTTTTTAGAAAGATAATGATGATATATGGAAGCAAAGAGAGTGTAGCAGTGAGAATGAGAGAGAAGGAGAAGGAAAGAGAGAGGAGAGAGAAAGAGAGAAAGAGAGAGAGAGAGAGAAGGAAAAGGAAGAGAAAAAAGGAGCACTTTCCAGTGAGGGTGAGTTGTACTAAATGTGTTTCAATGATTGTTTATCTTTTTGTTTTTTTCTGGGGGCATTTTTGAATGAGGCTGTTACTTTGGCTTGCTATTGGCAGAGTGACACTTTTAAGAAAATGAGAAATCATAGAACATGCGATATTTATGGATGTTTTTGTGGTATCTATAATCTGAAGGATTTCCCATTGCATAATGGACTTTTCCAATAGGACATTTGCAGAAGGCTGAAATGACATGGGAGTCTGGTGCACTGGACAGGAAAGAAATAACAAAGTCTTGCACAATCTTGAAGTATTTAGGAGAAGAAGTCCCACCCAGGGGAGGTATAGTCACATCCTGCAAAATGACATTTCAGTCAGTGATGGACCAAATATCAATGGTGATCATAATACCACATTACCTAGAAACATCATACCCTTTAACTTGTGTGAAGCACATTCTGTTTGCACAGTGATGAAATAACCTAATGACATATTTCTCAGATCATAACCTCATCACATTTTTTTGTTTGCTTGTTTTACACAGGGTCCCACTGTGCAGTTCAGGTTTGAATTTACTATGTAGCCCAGGCTGGCCTTGAACTCCCAGCGAACCCTGTGCCTCATCCTCTCATGTTCTGGGATTACAGGTGTGCACCAACTGGCCAGTGTAACCCCATCATTATGTGCTGTTTGACTCAATCTATAATGTGCACACAACACCTTTTACTCTGGCGGCACTGAAATCAGATGAATCCAATTTAACTACAACCTGTCTTAGTCTTGCTTAATTCTTGAATGAGGTGAGGTGATCAGCCCCACCAGCCTATGCCTGAAAAGGGAAAAGGAAAACACTCTTTGGAGGAAAAAGAATGAACCTCAGTCTCTACAACTCTTTCATATCCAACATCTAGTGCACAATAAAAAAATTACTAGATACATGAAGTATTAGGAAAATGTACCAGACAACCAAGAAGCACGGACCCTGACAAAGCCATATGCTGAGAAGCACAATACTAAAGTTACTAATACATGTAAGTTTGAAAGAATAGAGGATTGACAATGTAGATGAAAGAGAAAAGCTTTGAACAGAGATTCTTCACTCTATAAAGAAATGGACTTGAAAGTAACAACTCACTGGGCAGATTATACAATAGACATTAGACAGCAGAAGACAAGAATATGAAGTTCACAACAGATCAATAGAAAATAAACAACAGAAGTCAGGAGGGAAAAAAAGATGAAAATATAAAGAATTGAGCACAATGGACTTTTGCAAAAGAGATTCAAGTTTTTATATCACATTAGAGTCCCAGAGAAATAAGTGACAAATACACAGATGAGATCACGATTGAAAAAAACTCTACAGCCAATTAAAAACTATCAGTCTACATAACAATCAAGTAAATCCCTACCAGGGTAAAAATAAAATGCACTGTTGTGCAAAGAATTAAACTTCAGAAAATTAAGAATAAAGGGATGAACACAAGCAGCCAGACAGAAAAACAAAACAAAGCAAAATAAAACTATATTGAGACTTTTCAAAAAGAAATAGGTAAGGCAGAATAATACCTTCTGTAGCAGAAAGAAAAAAAAATTACTATAATTTTTCAATAAATAAATTCAAATGAAAAGTTTATCAAAAAACTAGAGCTGAAAGCTTCTATGGACAGTCACATTCTGCTGCACTAGGAATCAGGGATGCTCATGTGAATTTTAGAGGGACATGATTCAGTCCAAAACAGATGGGAGGTTTAGGCGTGACTTCTGCACATTATTTCGAATGGGGGACAAAGAGAAGAGGCCTAGCTGGAGAACAGAAGGATATTACTTGGTGAAAGCAGTTCAGACAACCAAAGGCCCTTAAAAATGGTTACTATCAATTTTTAAACGGCTATAAACCATAGTGACAGTGATAATACTAGCCAGGGATGTTTACTGTGTTCTTGTTATTAAGGTCTTCTTGATAATTAAGAAATAATCATGTAAGACTTTAGAGAAATTCAGAGCATGCAAGGAACCTTCAATAAAGATTATGCACTGCTCTTACTTCTAAGTTTGTGTTGTTCTGGAAGAAAACAATAAGCCACGAGCAAGACATGCCTCAGGGTCTATTTTTTGTTGTCGTCGTTGTTTAAAATGTAACTATTAAAAATGTATGGTGCTATTTTATCAAGTTTGTTTCAAGAAGTAGAATAGCAAGGAGAGGTTAGGGAGAGGCCTGGTAAATGTGTAATAGAAAATATTGGTTGTCATGGAAAATAAAGCCTAAGACTAAGCAGAACATGCTTCATTTTATTTCAGCTCTTCTCCAAATGTCTATGAGAATTTTCTCTCATTTGAAAAGAATACTCGTAAACTATGAAAAATTGATTTCTCGCCAATAAGATGTTTGGCAAACACGCTGTAAATATGTGGAAGCAAGAAAGAGAAAAAATGGTTTTAAATTCTGTTTTAGCTGTGAGTAAAAGAAGACAGGGTGGAATTGCAGCATGGACAGCTTTTTGATCCTGGCCTCCGAAGTCTGTCTACTACCCCTCCTACTCCAACGGAGCCTCTGTGATACAAATAATAGCTGTTCTTTATTAGTATCTACTACATGCCACATGCTTTAAATCTTTGTCAACAACCTAGTTAAGAAATGAAATCTCAGTAGTCTTGCCAAAATGTGAGTGGCTGTGACTGAATGAAGTTCAAGGACAATCCATGTTCCTTGAATTTCTGGTGAGGAAGTGTTTAGTTATTCAGTGGTTTTTGGAAAAACCACAGAATAAATAATAACTGACTTCTTAGAAATGTAATAAAGTGACAAACCATGGCTAAGGCTCCCTGCTTATTCTATTTTATTTTATTTTACTTATTAGGACTGAATATTGAGCCCAGGACCTTTGCACTGAGATACATCTTCAGCTCTTTTTTATTTTGAGACACAGTCTTGCTAAGTTGCCCAGGCTTGGCTTGAACATGCAATCTTCTGCCTAAGCATCCCAGAGTACTGCCTATCTTCTTTAGGAATATTTAGAACTGGAATTTTGTAGCTGGGTGGGGTGGTATACACCATAATCCCAGCACTCAGGAGCTGATACAGAAAGACTCTAAGTTTGAGGTCTGTTTGAGCCTGTGCTACATAGTGAGACTGTCCCCTCCATGAGACAAAGATGGAAGGAAAGAAAGGAAGAAAGAAAGAAAACAAAGAATGCAAGCAAGCAAACATGCAAGCAACGAGACACTGGCACTTTGCCTCACATGGCAGCCGGGTATCTCAACCACATCCTTCTGTCTGCTCATCCTTCTTGGCCCAGCCCTGCACCATTCTCACTATTTGAAGCCTTCAGTTCTCTTACCAGGACAGTAGCAACCACCTCCCATCTCATATTGCTGTCCCTCTGCATGCTTTGTTATCATGTTCAGATTTTCTGAAGCACAGTTTGCAGCAGATTGCTTCTTTGCCAAAACAACAGCAGCAAACAAACCACTACTCTGCATCATTTTCAGAACACCATAATATCTACTTGATTCCTCTAACAATTGGTATCCAGCCACATTGATCTGGACACATTATTGCTCTGTTACATAAATATGCCCTCTAATTACCACTTCCCTTCCTTTGCTCATGGTGATCTCTGGACTGTCATCCCATCTAGCACACTACTATATATCAAAATTCTTCTACATCTTTTGAGGCTGAATAAATTCTGGCTCCTCTTTGAAACTTTTCCAGATATGCCGAATCCTCTTTCCCCTACCATTTCTACTCTCACATTTGATGTGACTACTTTATTGGTTCCCCAGAAAGAAAGCCTTTGAAGATAGTGACTATGACTCACAAATTTAGGGCTACTTTTGACAAATACATGGTCCATGTCCTTCATAGTCATCTTGACTACTTACTAAATGCAATTATTAAGGCATTTGGGGGAGAAAAGGAAGCAAAACAGTAACCTAGATTCTAGAAAGCAAAGCAAAATAGATGGTATCTCTAACTCATCTAATCTCTTTTTGTTTGCCTTTTAATGTAGGTTAGCTATAGAGTTTTCCATATTATCCTAAAATCTTCTGCTTTTGTAGTCAAGTGTCAGAAATAGAGTTCATCATGAAAGCATTCCAATTCTTGCTAAAAAGCCTCAAGAGAGTTTTCTAAATGCCTCATATTATGTTCCTCAATTTCTTAAACTTTTATACTGAGCTTCATCTTGAAAAATCAATAACTATTTTTTATCATTTTTTGAGCTGTGCACGTCTGATGCAGAAAGGCAGTGGGACTTGTGTATGTTTTCGCAGTGGCTAAAGATCTGAGCCATAAAGGGAGCAAGGGAGAGATGCATTTCACTTTTGAAGGTGGGTTTGTTTATAGGCCCCAATTGTAGCACATGAAATCAGGAAAATATGTCTCTATCTGCTGAGAAAATAGCTCTATATTTCTTTTTGCCAAATATATATAAACTCAATTCACAGACAGAATTCCTGATTGAAGCTGCAGCAGTTTGTAAAGTTTGCCAGCCCAAGATAAAAATCAATCTTGTCAAGAACAAAGAAAATTACTAGTTATATTTATTTGGGGATAATTAGGATTATGATCTCAGAAAATAGATTCAAGCCATGTTGAAAATGTGCTCTGAGCTTTTTATAACATGCTGGCTGTTCTTACAGCTTTTTACCTCAAGGGCATTTATAATTACATCCTTTGTTATTCAGGAATTTTGATGGTGTGGGCAGAAGTTAAGCTGTTTTATGAGAAAGAGATTGAGTGGGGTCTTGGTCTTTGGCTAGTGAGGAAAAAGGGGTCCATTCACCGAAGGTTAGTAGAAGTTAACAGTGCTTCAAAGGATAATTTGCAGAGATTGGCTATATCTGCAGCCAAGTTCAAAGGCTCAGTCACAGAGGTATCTGACATTTGTTAACAATGACCTCTCAACTCTATTTTAAGTTCCTTGAACAAGGCTGGTCCATTTTGGCTTTTTCTTTGATATTCTCCATTTCAAATAAAAATTTTCCACTGAAATTCACTGGTGATCATTTTAAGAATTAGAGATCCCCATCACTGGGATGGACTTGTTCAGGATGTCATGACCCTCACTGGGGATGTTTGGCAGCTACAATAACGGAGCATGTTTGAGACTTTATGTTACATTTGAGCAACAAGGTCATAAAAGAAATACCAGAGTCTCAGGCAGGACAAAGGTCAATGAAAATGTCTGAAAGTAGAAAAAAATCCAATGTGCTGGGCTTGATGAATATTTTCTAGGCATTGGATTACTTTAATAATACTGAAAAACTAGATACATTAAAGAGAAGCAATATAAACAAGGCAAAAAAAGAGTATGCCATGATAACTACCAAAGAATAGCTTGAAATCCTGGCTTCAGCATTTGCCTATTTCTTACTGAAGATTACCATTTAAATATTAATATAAATATTCGAATCTATGGGTTCAAGTTACATTCATGAGAGATGTCTAGCAGAGGGTTTAAGGCAGAGAAGGAGGCAGCATCATTAATTAGAGCCTAATTAGGACCTAATAAAATTCAGATCCAATCAGGTCACCCTGAAGCATTTAAAGAATGAGAAGCTGCCTCTTCCTTTCCTCAGAGTTGAAAGTTCCATCCATCCGCTTCAGCAATTTAAGACAATGTGCTTAGGTTCAAACAAAGTCATAGTAACTCATAACTGTTTTCCACCAGTTCATTCAGTTTCATATTGATTTTGATATTTAATGATACCATGAATTCAAGAATTTCTTTATCGGAGTTTTGGAAAATTCTTATCTAGTCCAGTGTTATTGGAAATCTATATCAGAGCTTTTTTTCCATCCTTTTTATGAATTTTCTTGAAGAGCGAACTTTGGGATTACAAAACTTCAAAGAAGGCATAGTCATAAAGCACTTTGAGGTCAAGACTTAAATTAGTTGTGGTTAAATATTTAAATGATTGTTTATAATTGATAAGAAATGACAAGAAATTTGGTATTTCTGAAATGTGATGTATAATAATTTAACAGGAAAAATATTACTAATAACACACTAAAAGAGAACAGATGCCTAAGAATCTCATATAATTCACGAGCACATTATTTAATAATATATTCATGCAAATAAGTGTAATGTATGTCTTTTGCAAAATCAAGATCCTTCTGAGAATCCCAAAGTTAGATCTCAACAAAAAATATTTAACTTTAGAAACTTAGTTTGGAAAGGTTAAGCACAACAAAGGTATAAAACAGTTAAATAGGATTATTATAGAATAAAACTAGGTGACAAAAATTTTTAGCTAAGACACACAAACTACAAAAACTATAGAAACTTTGTGTTATAGTTTAAACCTGGAAGTTCCCCAATGGTCAGTGTTCATAAGTGGAGCTTTTGGAAGATGAGTCAATCATGGGGTACTATTACTATGAGATATTGATTCAGTGATGAATTCATAGCTAAATGTGCTGTTAGGAGATAGAGCCTATTTGAAAGAAGCATGTCATTGCAGGAGTGCATTTGGAGGTTGAATCTCCATCCCTAGTTTTTCCTTTTTCTCTTCACTTCCTGACTGCCATGAGATAGATGATTAGCTTTTCTCTGCCATGTCCTTCTACCATGCTGCTTTAGTCTTGAAGCCAGATGAACATGGACTAAATACTTGAAAAGTGTGAGCCAAGTTAAGCCTTTCTTCTTTTAAATTCTTTGTGCTAGATGTTTTATTGCAGCAGTGGGAAAACTGATACACACAGAGAACTGGTACCGACCAACAGTAGTGTCACTGCTATGACTGTAAATGACTATGGGATTAGGAATCTATGAAAGTGTTTTAGAAAAGTTTGAAGACACAGACTAGAGAATCTGCAGAATGATATAAATAGCTTTTAATTGGTACTTGTAGTCAGAGCTCAGAAGACCAAAATGCAGATAAAAATTCAGGCAGTAAAGGCCAGGCTCAAGCAGTTTTGGTTGGAAACCCTATTGCAGTTGGATTAGATGTCATTTGTCTTACACTGTAGCAGAAAATTTGTCTATATGTTGCTCATGTCCTGAGCCTTTAGAGGAGATTAAGATTAAAGGTGCTGGATTAATTAATCTGGTGAAGGAAATTTTAAGACAACCAACATTTAGAGTATAGAAGTATTGCCAGCTGCTTTGAGCCAGATTTACATTGATAATCAGGGGCAAATGGAGTATAGAAATAATTGAAAAACTTGAATTTTAGTCCAATAAAACCATATGTAAAATTTGGGGAAATGTTGATGTGATTACTGAATAAGTTAACTCCCTAAAAAAAAAAAAAAGCTAAATAGTTTCCATTAGGAAACAGGAAATGTCTAGAAGGCATTTCGGAAAATGGTCAGACCCAACCATGTCAGACTCAAGGGTGTAAAAAGACAAATTTCTTTGAAAGATGTTGCTTTGAGAAGAGAACCAAGGACATCCTGTTCACTCAGGATTTCCTAGGGAAGTGTTTCAGCCCTCCATGCACTAAGAGGTTTCTATAGGCATCATCCAAGGGGCCAGGCTACTGCTCAAGTTGGTGGCAGATCTTAGCATCATCCATGTGGTATTTGCTTTTCAGGGAAGAAGAATGCAAGAGTGATGTGTTCATGGAAGCTTCTACAGATTTTAAAAGAAGTCCTGAGAGACCCAGAAAGGAGCACCTGGAAGGGAAATGCATGAAGCTATGAGAATGAAGTAGAAAGTTCAGTGGAGACCCCAGAAATTTGGAGCATTGACTGTTTATTCAGTAGACAGCCTTTCTTCTACTCAGAAGAAAGCCCCAGGCAGTGAGTGGTCAGGTTACTGGCGTGTGCTGTTTATCCTAGCTACTCAGTCTTAATAATTACCTGAACTTCTCGTGTATATTTTTTCATTAAACAAACCTAACTAGCTATCATTTCAAGCTGTTTTTTTTGTCACAGTAAGTGGATATTAGGCAGTTTTAACTTAAGAACACTAAAACTAAACATCAGAGTCAAAACGAGACTTGTTATGTAGACTTAACGTTAACAACTTTTCTTATTGTAAGTCAGGAGAGAGAGAGAGACAGACAGACAGACAGAGAGAGACAGAGAGAGAGACAGGTCCCTTTATCAATAGAAATTTCCTTTATAGATACAAATTTCTTTTATAAAGAATTTGAAAATAAATAATGTGTCAGAAAGTGATAGTTTGGAGACCTATTAAGCTGGTAAATTCTTCTAATCTAGTTTTTTTCCTAAGCAATTACTAACTTTTCCAGATAGGAATTCAGACAAATCATGTAGGTAGATGCCCATGCAGAATATAGACAGGGAAAGAGTTTTTCCCTAGAATAAATTACTGTACGGATGGTTATGGCGGTGGTCTAGCATGGTGGAAGGCCGAAGCAGGAATGCTTACCACTTCCTGCTTCTTCCTCAGCCTTAATTACAACTCCCCTTACTGTTTGCACGCGAAGGGAATTCCAAACAACTCCTAGTGTGTCATCAATGTCCGCCCTAAGCACCACCCCTGCTCAAAGGTTACATATGTCCCATACCCCCCATATTCTGGTCGAAGCCTCCATGGGTTGTGTGTTCCTTTCCACGTTCTCACCTCAATAAACCTGTTTGTTTTGTACTTTTACGTCTCTATTGTGCCAGAAAACTCTATCCCGACAGAGTTTAATGGAAAGCTACCAGATAGAAAGAATTGCACCTTCAAGTGAGAGGGCAGCCAGTGTTGCTTAGTCATCTGCTCCAAGTGAGAGTTTGGACATCTTTTTATGTACAGGAGAGTATTTCATGCAATTGTGGTGACCGGCCTTGTTTTATTTACATGATGTATACACTTACGGGCATTTTTCTTAACGGTTACTTTGGAACATCATTATCTTCCTTGTTTTCTTCAAATGTCAGATTATTATAAATAGCTAAGTTAGGTAGAAATTTTATAGGCAGTCAGACAGGGCTGATCCCTCAACAGGTCAACGTGGAAGAAAACTGAGGCTGGAGCTGTATTCACTGGCAGTCAGACTTCAGGAAAAAAGGAACTACTCACTCACATACTTCCCCAAGAATGAATAGCAGTGAAAGATATTCTAAATAGGCATCAAATCACGTTGGGGTCGGGGAACAAAACCTCCTCACTGCATTCCTTCCAGGAAAGTCCTTGTCTAGCCCATGTACACTTGCTACATGATTTGCTTCCCAATTTGATTCCCATTTAATCAATATTACTCAAGCATCTACACTTGTAACCTTAGTGGTCCACCACAATCTTGTGCCACCTCATACAGCTTTGTGATTTCCCATTGGATCAATATTACCTAAGCGACTATACTTGTAATCTTATTGATTAATTAGAGTTTTCACCTTGAACCTGTCTCACTTTGTGGCTCACTTTTGCTCAGTAAAACACCCAGAAGCAGGATCTGTGGACAGCCTACTTTTTGGGCTTCCTTCTGTACCTCTTAGACAGAAGCTTTCTTTCTCTCAATAAATTTTTCCTACTCTCAATCTTCATTGTTCCTAGAATTCATTCCTTGATTTTAGAGAACACAAATTGAGTGTTTAGACATCTAGCAGGTTGGGAGTGTCTCTCCCCAGTATCAACATATTCAGTGTTCCCTTAGGAGCTTAATTATGTAAGACATTTACTAAAGAAATTTATAAAATAAAATATTCTCATCCTAATCAGGTTTCATCTGAAGGTGGGAGGATCTTTAATGAATTTCCTTCTTTCTTATATCATGGAGCCATAGGAGTGCTGGATGCTTTGATTTAGAAATAGATGGCCAGTTGATCAGGTATTAGGAATTACTGTATACAAAGTATTACTTGAAAATGTCACTTTGCTCTGTGGAGTTGGTTTGGGTCTGAGACCTAACAAATGATTATAAAGGTATCACACACTGAAGTCTGTTTCTTCAATTAACTATAACTGGGAAAAGATGGTATTTAAAAACCCCTGTGTCCCTCAGACCTGCTAATGTCTAACCACCTCACTAACAATTATATTTTAGACACATTAGTCTTATTGACCAAGACTAAGGAAACTGTCTTAGGAAATCAATGCTGTGATGTGCACAGCTCAGCACACCCAGAGACCCAGGGATGCAATGGGTTCTTACAGCACCAAGTTCTGAGTCCAAAGGGACCATAGGATGGGTAGTGTTGGTTTTGGGTGGTACTGGCTACACTAAAATTGTCAACCTAAGCGTATGACCAATCTAGTTGAAGAAAAAAAAATTGCTTGTATCTGGGGTTCAATAGGTCATGGAAAAATAACGGGTTAAAGAAATCTTGAAAATACTCTACATCATTTTTACAAAATGATGACTGTTTATATGTTTATGCCATCAGTATTTATAATTGTATCACTTGTTAGGAATTATGATTGGTGCTAGCACAAGTTAAACTGTCTTGCAGAACATGGTTGGTGTGTTCTCAGCTTCTGGGTAGTTTGAGACACAGTTGATTGGGGAGAAGGCCAAGAGATGTTAATGACATTTTAGCTTGTTGTGGTGGTGAAGGCCTGTAAATCTAGGATTCTGTGAGGCTGAAGCAGAAGAATCACAGTTTGAATGTGGCCTGAGGAATTTAGCAACTCAGTGAGACTTTGTCTTAAAATAAAATAAAACAAAATGAAATAGGACTCTTTACAAAGACCCTGAGTTCAATACCTAACTGATTATGTGCCTGGCATATGATTAACAATAACCTCTCAATTTCATTTTAAGTGCTTCAACTGAATGCTACTTTGGCTTGATTTTTTTTTCTTCACAAGATGTTCAAACACATTTATGAAATGGTGAAAAAAATCATAACATCTTACATGGTTTGGATATAGCTTCAAAACTGTATGTTTCTTCAGAATTAGAATTTATTTTTGAGCTGAAGTAATAGCTAAATGATTTACAAGAAAATTGTATTGGGCAAACCAAGTGAGAATTACAGACTCACTTTCTTCTTCACATAGAAAACTAATACATGAACCAAGGCTGGAAAAAGATAGGGTAAAAGTGGGCAAGGGAAGCAAATATAGAATATTTAGAAACAGGAAAATATTGTCCTATTTATTTTACATACAGGGAAATTGATGCATGTGAAATGAGAGATCAAAAATTACTTTTTGTTGAGTAGCTGAATTTTATTGCCTAGTGGAGCATACGGATGAATGAAAATTTCTCTCATGCCTAAATCTTCATTGCATGCCTCACTGTGTTTGTGTTGTTTTGCCTGATGTAAGAAGCCATTTCTCAACACATAGTATGTTTACTAGTGCCGACCTTAGCATATTGATTCACCTGTGCAGGTCTTTCACAGGTGGGAAAGTGATCAAGAGATGGAAGGAGTGGAGAGGGAGGGAAGGAAAAGGGCTTGAAAGAAGGAATTGAGATGTATCGTGTATGTGCACCAACTCCACACAGGAATATCAACACACTGTATGGCAAACATGTATGTATGTGTAAATTAATACATATAATTAAATGTATAAAAATTAATACATCTAATGATGTATGTAATAAAAATTAATACATATAATAAAAAATAAAAGGAGAAGTAAAAGTAGACCTAGTCAGATAGTGCTTGTAAGATGCACATCACAAAGCCAGGCAAAAGTGAATGTTAGCTGCCACCACCACCGTCCACATAGCACTGTTGTCACTGCCACTCGGCCACACTTCCTTGCCATCTCTCTTGTGTCATCTTACACATAGGTTTTCTCAACAAAAAGATGTTGCTAGTATTCTCACATCTCCTGTGATGGGACGAATTACTTTCTGTATTTGCTGATCACGTTTTCCGGTTTCTTTCCTTCACGCTGGAAATTATGATCCGTGGCAAGTATTTAAATGGTTGCTTGTATCTTATGCAGCTCTCTTATCACTCTTTGGACAATACCATGATCAAATCTGATTGAGGGAGAGAAAGGGAGGGTACAAAGGTGGGCATTCATCCCTAATACATCTTTTGAGAGAATGCTTAGATCTTATTTCATTATAAAATAGAGAGGATCGTGGTATCATGAACTGAGGAGTCATGAAGTTTCTGGCACGTTGTTAACTTGTTTTGCTTTATACAGGGTCTCGCTATGTTGCCAGTCTCAAACTCCTGGATTCAAGAGATCCTCTTGCCTCAGTCTCTCTAGTGCTGTGTTTACAAGCGCAAACCAACATATCTGGTTTTCTAGGCACTCTTCATGTCACAAGCTCATATGGTATCAACATGTTTTTAGTTGTGTGCTCTTATCTCATTTTAGAGAGGAGAAACCAAAGCTCCATGTAAGTCATAAGGGAGTGTCTATCAGGTATGGTGATATTCTATGTGCCTGATAAAACACCCAGTTTGCAGCAGGTAATTAATATGTGTTGAATGAATATATAAACTTGGCTCTTTACAAATTAGAGCAACAACACATTGTGGCTTGTTCAAGAAAAAGTATGAAATAAATTACATTTATGGCTAGGACTCTCCTGTTTTCCTTTTGCTTTCCCTTCTGTTCCATTATCCAATATCCTTGAATTGTCATATTTATACACTTTCACAGAAAGAGGGGTATATACTCTTAGGCTGTTCTCAGAAATATGGTGGTAGAGAGACTCCTTTCACACAAATAATTACATTTTAAATAGAAAATTGTAAGTATAGGGCTATTCTGTTTGATATTGTAGTACTGAATTTGTGACACTGTGAATCTGAGTACACAGAAATTTATCATATGAGGAATAAAGATTAATATATACAAACAAAAATAGTTTTGAAGGTTGGGGGATATTAAAATGGGTTGTGGACTATGACAAAATAATTTAACCATATTATAAATATTTGAAATGACCAAATATTTCTCCATCCCTAAAGAGGTGGAGAAAATAAGTGCTGAGCTAAATAATGTGTGAAGTGAATAGAGTGTGTAGGAATCAAGGAAATAGACTGTACAAAAACATTCTTTGCTAGCTGACAAAGTTTTATCCTCTAGGGTTACAGCTTAACAATTCCGAAGCCACTATACATGTACACTGGCGTGACAATTAAATAAATGGATGGTGGATGGTAGGAGTCAGGTTTCTTACTGTTTGTGGGGGAAGTTAGAAGTGAGAAAGTGAGTGACTGCAGTGGTAGTGCATTTAAATTGACACTGATACTAACATAGTACAGATGGTTCCTATAAAAATGTTTATATATATGCATGTATTCATGCTCTGTCTGATGAAAGGGCTATAAGGAAGGACACCTCATTAGAAACAAGATCACCTTGAACCTTGATATTTGTTTCTTTTTTTCAGTCCATAATCAGCTGGCTCCAAAGCACAGTGGCACATGGCAGAGGAACAACAGTCCATGGCAGTGGAAGACAGCAAAAGTAACAAGAGCAAAAAGCGGAGGAACGTGAGAGAAGACTCTTCCTGTCTCTTATATTGTATATAGGCTACACCCATACTATGGTGAATGCAGCACTCCTACCCATAATCCCAGCAATGGACCATGAATCAATCATAAATTCTAGAAGCCTGCCACCATGATCACATGAGGCTTTGGGGGAGACCTCCAGTCTCAAACCATAACTCAAACCTTTCCTTAGGGTGAGTAGCCTGAATACAATACAAAGGAAGGAAGCTTGCATTTAGTTACTTATAATTGGTCACATGCTTGCTGCTTTAGCTGTCTTCTGTTTGCCATGAGCTGTTTCTCCTCTGTGTTGCTCCTTTGCCACGCCACCTGCCTTGGAGCCAGCCAACTAAGAACTGAAACCTTTATAAACTGTGCATTAAATAAACTTTTCACCCTTTAATTTTGGGTGTTGATATTTTGTCTCAGCAAAAAGAAATATACCAGGTCTTTGCACTAAGCTACGTCTCAAGCAATTTTTATATTTTAGTTCAAGACAGGGTCTAAATCACTAAGTTTCTCAGGTTGTGCTTAAATTTGGTGTATCCCTGCCTGTGCCTCCTGATGTGTTGAAATTACAGGCATATACCACCCCTGCTCTCATATTGTTTTTTTAAAAAATATTTTCCATTAAAAGGAACCAGGGTTTTCTGGGGAAAAAAATCACTGAATTTTTAACAAGGCAGAAAATATTTAAGGTAGGCCTAAAGTGTGTTATGATGCCAGAAGATTATGATACATTATGCACATTATATATCAAATCTGATTGAGGGAGAGAAAGGGAGGGTACCAAGGTGGGCATTCATCCCTAATAAATACGTGAAAAGTGTCATAGAAACCAACTAAAGCTGCTCATAGTGTCTAATGCTGGAATGATTTCAGCACAAATAAGTAAATAAGTTAAAAGAGCTCAAAGTATAAAGTAAATATCCATTAGGCCATACAGATATAAATAAATGCTTGAATAAATAAATGTAGGAGAGGAGGAAAGTCTCCTAGCCAAAAAGAATTTTAAGTCATTCATTTAGATATTGTATCTTCAAAAAGGTAGTACACAAGCGTGCATTTTTAAAGTGTGGGTTGTGCATTGCCTTTTCCTTCCAAAAACTATAATATGAAAGGCAGGGTAAACCATGATCCTAAAGCAAGAAACTTGACTACACAACCTCAGCAAGTAACATCAACAGTGGTTAATCAAGTTTGTGGGGTGCGCGTGTCCTTGATAGGATATGATAGGAATGGAACTTCACCGCTGTAGTCTTCCTCACCAAAACAACCCCACTCCAATCAGGAGATTAGATTAAAAACACTTCAGGCAAATTTTAGTTGAGAGACATTGTACAAAAGACCTGACTGGTATTCCTCAGAACGTTCAAGGTCATCAAGAATGAGGAAACTTGGCACAGCCAACAAGAATGGTAAGCATGTGTGATGACCTAACATAATGTGACATATTTGATGGAATCCTTTCATAGAAAAATAACATTAAAGAAACAAGTAAGATGTAGACTTTAGTCAATAATAATGTTTCCTAATTGATTAAAAATGTACTTTACTAATTGATATTAAGGTAATAAGTAAATGATGAAACTGAATGTGGGATATATGGATTCTTGCTATACTGCCTTCTTAATTTCTGTATCTTGAAAGCTATTGTAAAAATAGAGTCTATCTTTAACTTTTACTTTTGCAGATCTTTTTTTCTGTACTGAGATTGGATTGAGGCTGTCACGATGAGATGCATCCCAAGTTTTTTCTCATTTTGAGACTGAGTCTTGCTAAATCACTAAATTGCCCAGGCTGGGCTTAGACTTGAAATCCTCCTGGCTCAGCCTCTCAGAGTGTTAGGATTACATGCATGGGTCACCACATCCGGTTTAGTGTTTATTTTTTAAATGATAGAAAATTTATTCACAACTCATATGAAGTCTGGTTTTATAATGCTCCTATTTTAGAAACATCTGTTAGCATATTTGGGCTTAACTGTCCATATGTACATCTGGTGCCAACAAAATGTTTCTAGTATAACACTTAAACCCAAATACGCCAACTGTCCCTGAAAAAAATAGCTTTAGTGAAGCATCTCTGTGGTTAACAGTTTAATCGGCTCTGGACATTGGTTACTAAATCCTCTCTTTGTGATTTTTTCCAGTGACAGTGGCAGCAGTTCCCTAACATTTGGGGCTATTCTGTTTTCTTTTGTAAGAGAAAAAAAGAAAAGACTGTACAATGTAACTTTGACTTTTACAATAATTTTTTTTTCAAAGCTTTAATTATTTCACATAGTGGGGGTGATGCATGGGAATAGTGAACTGTCTGTATCATTTTGACACTTAGCATAGGTCTTAGTCTCTCTGTTGCTGCTACAACACAACACCAGGTATTTGTTTATTTCTTTTTCACAGTTCTGAAGCCTGAGACATCCCAGATAAAGATGCTGGGAAGTTCAGTTCTGGTTTCAAGATGGTTCCTGTTGCTAACTCTGCTAGAAGAAGATTATGCCCTCACCTGGCAGAAGAGCAGGAGAGGGAGAATTCCCTCTTGTTCCCCCATTTTACAGCAGCAATAATCCTTCCTGACTGCACCATCTCACAACAAGCTCAGCCTCCCAAAGCCACTGCACTAGGATTTGCATTTCTAATGTATGAATTTGGAAGATATATTCAGACCACAGAAGTTGTATCAACTTCTTAAACTTTCAATATAGTACCAGAGTTGGTGTTTATAGAAACACACCAACTCAATGTGGTGAATTTAAAGATAACATATGGTTCTTAGGCTATCAAATACATTGAAAATGTCCCATTAATCCTTTGGCATGTGGCAGAAATACTTATTCCATTTCTAAGATTTAATAAGTGTATGATACTTTCTAAATAATATTTATTTATTATCTGAGACAGGGTTTTGTTATGTAGTTCAGGCTGGCCTTGAATTCACTTTGTAGCCCAGGCTGGCCTTGAACTTGCAGCGATCCTGATCCTCCTGCTTCAGTCTCCCAAGTGTGTGCTGAGATTACAGGCATGTACCACCATGCTGAGCTAATAAATAATATTTAAATATCAGATGATACCACAATTTATTATTGAAAGAATGAGACCTTGAGCTTCAAAGTAAGTAAACATTTAATTCAAGATTTTATTGAGACACTTGTCCATGATTAATGTATATTGCAAAATATTGATTGGACCAGTTAGCAATTATACTCTATCAGCAAATTAGTGTATTAATAGGTGCATTTAAATAGGTAAATGCTATGCTTTAAAATAGCTAAATATTTATTTAGCTTGTCAGAATTATTTTAATGCTTTAAATTACCAATTTATCTCTTGTCTTTTGAATTTCAAGAGCTCTTTTAGAGCATTCTATTTCTATATAAATGTGGGGTGAGTGGAAAAATATATTGTAAAAATTATAAAACCAATTTGCAATTTTTCCTACATTATGACCTGTGTCTAGATGTCTCCCTGAAGCCTCATGTGGTCCTTGGTAGAACTTTTCCTAGGTGGCTGGATCTAGAGTGTGTGCTGCTGAGACCAAGTCTGTGCTGCTGGCATTGAATTGTCGTGCAGTGCTAGGATTAAGGATGCCCCACCCTGTGAGTGTGGCCTGGATAAGATTCAAAGGAGAGAAAGAGGAGCATTTGTCACTTACTTGCTGCTTGCTGCTTTTGCTGCCTTCTGCCTGTCATAAACTATTTCCTCTCTGTGATGCCACTTTGCCTGGGAGCCAGCTAACTACAAACTGAAACCTCCACAAACTGTGGGCCAAAAATAAACCTTTTTTTCCTTTAATTTTGGTTTCTGGGTATTTTGTCTCAGCAACAAGTAAAAGAAACTAATACCCTGCCCTCCACCCTTTGAAATCCTCTTTCTCAATTTTCCACTTTAAAACTTCAAGGTTGTACCCATTTATTATCTTTTCCTGAAAACCTTTAATTTTTCAGAGATATACAACATCTTGATCAGAATGCCAGTTATTGTCTCAGATAAATTCACTGCAGGCAGGTGGAAATTCTTCCATCCAGTTAGACTCAAGGGAAGAAAATACAGAAAGCCAATTCCAGGATCTCTCTGAGTAGAGACATGTGAGAAGCAATGTGGAAGGATGAATATCAAACTAAAGGTTAAGTGCGGGAGCTGCTGCTTACTGAAGGTCATTGTTTCATCTCTGCATGTCCAGTTAGTAACACAGAGAATGTGAGTAGCCTTCATGTTCCTTAAGGAGTTACTCCCATCAGATAATTTAATTATTAGATCATAGTTCCAGCGCCTTATTATTCTTAGGAGAGGCTGTAAATTGTGTCATGTGAAAAATTCGGTCCCTAATGAGGTTCAGCAATATTTCCTTTCTTTCCTCTGAATAACTCATCCCATCCCAATCACAACTCTTGGTTGCAGAGTGCACAACACAGGAAATGGAATAATACATAGGGAAAGTACTCTGACACTACAAATTTTACTGAAAGATTTTTGGAGGAAATATGTATATATATATATATATATATATATATATATTCTCTTAAAGGGATTGGCCACACAAATGAACCAATAAATTAAATTTCTCTTTCCTGCACACACCAATCCTCAATCTCATGGTTTTACATTTAGCTCCTATGCAAGCTAAAGAGCAGAACACTCTTACATGGCTGAGTTATAAGAGGATTTTATACTTTTGTGATTTCACAAATATTGTGGTTATTTGTGCTACATTGAATTAAAGTGAAAGCATTCATAATTCTGATCTTAAAACAACAAAATGATATCAATAGCCAGCTGTAACAGATGAGCAAAGACTGATCATGTTTTTGAAAAATTTGTGATAAATTTATTAATTATTTGTGATCTCAGAAATAAAGGTTTATCTTTTCTGCCCAGCATGAATTAACCATGTATGTGTGTGTGTATATGTGTGTGTGTGTGTCATAAGCAAGGGACCATATTTAATTTCAGTTCCCTTGTAAAAAAATTACCTTAAGGTTTGGGTAATTGGATTTCTATTTTCTACTTTAATCTCAGGTTATGATCATTTCACTTGCAACAAGAAACACGTGGTTGAACAAATAGAATCTCTGAAGCATATGCTTAAAACCAGTGAGAATATGCAAGGACATAAAGGAAATTCAGAATAATTTTGAGTCACTTGTGTTGTTGATAAAAAATACTATTAAAGTTGATACAACGTGAATTTAAGAAAAAGATGGTAGTGATTCCAAGTACAGTTAGAACTCTATGCATCCCACTGTTAGTAATTGAACCAGACAAAAAGAATGTTTTAGCATATACTCAATATAAGATTTAGACCATGTAAGCCTGCAGGGAGAAGGTACCATCAAGGAAGCAAGTGGACCCTTATTAGACACTGTCAGGTAAGGGGTATTGGTGTCACCCCTTACCTGACATTAATGTGGTCAGCAGGTTGACATTCCCAAACCCCAAAATTGTGAGAAATAAATATCTGCCATGTATAAATGGTTGAAGTCTGTCATTATATTAACTTGCAACTGATTTATGATAAAATAATCACTGAAGATGACAGATGAGAGTTTTGGTGGACACTTCATTGGGAATGCTGACTAGGCCACATGCTGATGGTGTCCCGCATCACTGGGGCACACCGTGAAAATGCGAAGCCACGGTCTGTGACTCCCAGGCTTCTTCAGGTCCGCAGCAGCTCATCCTCTGAGTTTCACTTTTGATTGTTTTGGAGAGTACAGTGGGTTACATTAAGAGCTTGATTTCTCTTACATGAGAAACCCAATTTATAAAGAGGGAAATAAAAGTATATGCAGAATAGGAAGATGCATCTTTCTCACAATAGAAGGGAATTAAGAGATGAAGTGAGGTGGAGAAAGGGAGGGAGGCAGGAGTGAAAAAGGAATGAAGATGTGTTATGTACACATACCAGCTCCACAAGGAATGTAAGTATCATGTACTACAAATATGCATTATAAAAGGAATAGTTACACATGTATGTTTGAATGCAAGTCTTTTAAGAAAAAGTCATCAGGAAATGAGTGGATGTTATCAAAGACCTCATCTTCCACTACATCATTTTCTACCCTAATGAGAAGGAGTAAATCTAGAGACTGAATTTGCTTTTGCAAGGAAACAAAGGAGATTACAAAATTCGCTTGAGTATGACCTTGATACCCTCTGGTTTAAAATATTTTGGTTCACAGAGCTTATAACTTCTGACTAAGTTTCACAGTTTTCTTTTGAGAATGTCTGTGATGATAGAAAAGAAATAATCTAATGCTTCTTTTCTCCTCTGCTTTATAGATGTAAAAGACCCAGAGAGAGAAGCTGAATCCAAAGAAACATGGCAGTAAGATTCCAGGCTCAGTTATTCATCCACTGCCCTTACACACATAGAATGGAGCGACTGAAGGGGCCATAAGGAGAGAGCAGAGCTAGAGAAGAGGGACAGAATGGGGGTGGCGAGAGACAGACAGACAGAGAGAGAGAGACAGACAGAGAGGGAGAAAGAGAATGAGAGAGGGAGAGGGGAGAAGGAGAGAGAGAGAGAAAGAGAGAGAGAGAGAGAGAGAGATCAGACCAAAAAGAGATACAGAAACAACTGACCTTATCCACCCCTTCTGAATCCTGAGTACTTGGATGGTTAAACAGTAATGCTGGGGACAGTTCACATGAGCACTATCCTGAGTCTTTGCTTCTTTTTCTCTTCCACATCAGTTGCCAGCCCTGATAGCAGCACAAGGGAGATGCATTTGTACTGGATATACTGGGATGAATATTTCTGGCTGAATTCAGAAAATTATTACTCATTACTACGGTTGGTATGTTTAAGTAGTTTAGATACATTTTTGACAAAAATATGTATTTAACTACCATTGTCCTTACATGCTCCTTCTCTGGACTGTCAAAAATATTCCTCTAAGGGTATTGGGGAATTCACTGTGTATATTTATTTTCTGAAAAATTTTCAATAACTAGTTTTAAGAAATGTATAGCCACAACAGGAAACGCATCTCTCATCCATAAAACACAGAGCATAGGTCCATGATCTTCCTATATTACCACAAGGCAAAAGTGCCCCAGGATACTGACTTTAGAATGCAAACGATACCAAGGTACATTTCAGATCATAGTCTACTCTCAGCTGTGGGGAATTTCTGCACATGGGAACTACTGCAGCTATTGTGAATATTTTGATAATGGACAATGTGTTAAAGTAAATAGAGTCAAATAAAACAGAAACATGACATAGACACACATTAACTATTTTAAAAAATTATACTAATGAGTTTTAAAAAATGAGCAATGAATATTTTGAATTTTAGATAAAATAAATCAGATTTTTAAAAAATCTAACAAATTACTGTTCATATTCTTAATATGAATTTTATTAATTTTATCATATTAATTTTAATAGCATTTTATTGTGGCATGGATGTGTCCTTGATTGTGCTAAGTTGGTTTGAAGGAACAAAGATTATTTTAAATAAGTGACAAAATGAACATCTTTCCCAGCTAGGTCTAATCATTTCCCAATGTGTATATACCAAACTACCATGTTATAAGCCTTAAATTTATTCAAATTTTTCAATTAATCACATAAATATATTTCATTCTACTTATTTATGGTTTAGAATTTGATAATCTATTATCTAGTTACTCAAAGGGAGACACTTTGCTATCTCCGTGGTATGTATATTAGAATTCTATTTTAAGGGCTCATTTTTTGGTAATTCACTGTCAGGGTGATAAGTGCTTGTTTTAAATTTTTTCCGTCATCTCTCTGGTTTTTGGTAATGCAATTGTGTGAAGATTTTCATTCCATCCTGGAAATTTTTTATTTTCAAACTTCTGGAGGGATGCAGAGCTAGCAAAGCCCTCAACAATATTTGTGACTTTGTGGAGTGGAAATTGTGGGATTACTGGAGGTGGACTGGCTTTCAAGAATGATCAAAGACCATGAAGATATGTCCTGAGTTTGAAAGCCAACTGTTTCTTTCCATTCAGAGGCTATTATGAGGACTTCTGATGAGTAATCACCGTAAGAATATTTCTGGTTACTATTTTATGACAACGTAACCTTTATGCTTCATGTTAACCTATATTAAATTATTCCAGTTTGCCAAAACAAAGTAGAAACAAACACTGCAGTACATTTTACTTTTCCATTCACTAAATGAGCAGGAAACAAAAGAAATAAACCTGTTCCTCTCCTTCCAAGGTCTTATAGGCCACTCTGTGTAACCTCTCACTTCTTGGTTTATTAGTCTGCTGTGCAGAAGGGTTCATTCTTCATATAGTCTGGCCTGCAAGCAAAATTTCTATACCTTGTTCTCCCAAAAAGAAACATAAATCTGCTCTGAGACTAGAGAAGAAACAAGATGATTTGGACTCAGAGATGACCACATTAGTTCTCTCCCAGAGTGTGTAATGACTATGAATTATAAAATACAACATTGCTAGATAAAATACAAGATGCCTGCTGGGCATGGTGGCACATGCCTGTAATTCCAGCACTAGGGAGGTTGAGGCAAGGGAATCGTTGCAAGTTTGAGACCAGCCTGGGCTACAAGGTGAGCTCAAGATCAGCCTGAACTGTATAGTGAGACCCTGTCTCAAACAGGCAAAAACAGAAACAAAAACAACAATCCCCGCCCCCCACAAAAACTCCACCAAGATGCCCAATGCCGTGTTCAAGCCCTACTTCAGATTCTGCATTTGGGGCTGCACATTTCAGGGGATGTTTATGTCACCTGAAAAACTAAAAATCTGTTCACCAATGTATATTAGGTGATCCCTTTAGGGCAAGGCTTAGCTCAGCAGGGTCAAAAATTCATAAATAAGACTCATCATTATAAAAGAGACCCCAGAGAACTGTTTTGTCACCTTTTTACCAGTGCGGTTACATTGTAAAGACAGCCCTCAGTGGAAAATGAATTTTCCCAGCCTCAGAGCTATGAAAAATAAATTTATTTTGTTGAAAAGCTACCCACTTTACAATATTGTATTGCAGCATCTCAGATGAATGAAGATACCTTATTAAGTTTGAATTGCTGGTAAACAATTAATACTTTCTTCATAATGTTTTTATTTGTCAAATTTGACAATCCTACCATGAATCCTATGTTCAAAAGATTCTTCTTTCTGCAATAGCATTTCATTTAACTGACTTTCATTTCATCTAGAGATTTTAGACCTAATCATCTTATCAGATGAAACCATTCTGTACTTTTATGAAACTAATCCATAACCATTTTCTCATTATATCTACATAACAATTCTCAAAACCTATCTTATGCACCTCTATTTTTCAGATGCAGAGACTAACTCAAGATCATTTGAAAAGCCTAGAGGCAGAATTTGGATTTATATCTCAGCTTCTCATCCAATGTTCTTAATAAACTTACTCTTCCGAGAGTGTGTGATAATTGATTAATCCTCTACTAAGGTTAGAGGGACAGGGATGGAGAGACAGGGAGAGGAAGAAAGAGAAAGAGATTTTAAAATAAAATTATATAACATTCTCTATTTGATAATGTTGTGCTCCAAAATAAGCAGTTCCCTTTGAGTAATGGGTGATTCATTGTGTCAATTTGAGAAGTGTAGAAGCTTAATTAAGTGACTCAGCAGGGGCCAGGGTCTTCACTTTGTGAACATCCTGAGCCTGTGTAAGAGGAGGGCACAGAGGTGGTGTGAGTGCTACACCCAGCCTAGGGGAGGGGTTAGTGGTAGTCTGCTTAGAAAATAAGGGAGGAAAAGAGACTTACTCCCCACCTTGTTTGCTCTTGTTGCTTTTGCTGTCTTTTGCTGCCTTGAACTGTTGCCCCTAATCGTGACACCCTGCCTTGGAGCCACCTGATTGTGGACTGAAACCTCCATAAGATGTGAGCTAAATAAAACTTTCCTTGCTTAATTTTGGATGTTGGGTATTTTGTTTCAGCAATCACAGAAGAGTAACACTTTGAGACATTTTGAGAACCCAAATATCATTGATCTGACACAATAAAATCCTCTATGCAGAGATCTGCTGGGCCCATCAAAACACCTTAAAATTTCACAGTGTATTTCGCCACCCACCACAAGTATTCAGTGGCATAAAAACTTTGGTGTAGGAATTATAGCAAATGAGTTTTATTTAACAATGCACATTTACGTGAGTAATTTTTTAAGGTTTCCTACTCCCATTCTCTCAAATGTTGATACTTGTGTATAAATTTTTTCCCATGAAATCACTTTCATATTTTTTTTATTTTGTTTTTACTTTCATGTGGCTTGTTCTATTGAATTTTGATTTTGGTGGTATCGACCTATTTTCCTTTCATAGATTATTTCAATTTCTGGGAATAATGGAAATTGTACAATGCTAGGATGATAGAATCCTTATGCTATCTATTCATAAACTTTTCTCGATGATTAGTAAGCCTAGCAGGACATGTGGCAATGTCTAAAGCTGTTTTCGTGTTGGACAATCCTTTGATTTAACTGTCTTAGTAGAGGGGAACATTAATAGTACCATTAGCAGGAATAAATTCTGAGCAAATAATTTTTTAATGTTAAAAATAGCTCAAGTATGATGTTTGTGGCTATTAATTATTGGCTTCTCAAAATGCCACATTGTCAAAGGGTGGAATAAGTAAGGGATAACCTATGTGTGGCTCATTTTGGCACCATGGAGTAGAAAAGCTTGTAAGGGGTTGATAGATATGTGAGAATTCAATTTCCCTTCTCCATGCATCTACTGGTGGCAAACCCAATCTTGAGATAGTTTTTCTCCTTCAAGGTGAGGTTATTGCATCTATTTTCAGTTAAATTCTTAGTGCTTTATTCAGCTGACAAGTTTTTCTCCTTCCCTGGCATGTGTAGCTACAGTCTAACATCAGTGAACAAACCCGAGGATTCTGGGGACAGGAAAATCACTGAGAAACAGGCAAGGAGATGCTAGCTAGAGGGGAAAGTAGTCAAAGTATAGGAGACAGCATTTGTGAGGAAAATATAGAAATTGGGACTTTAAATCCTTTTTGATGATGGAAAATTATGACCTTCTTTGCTCAAAGGAAAATGAAAGCTTTACAAGCTCCTTGGACATCAAATAGCATTTTGATACTCAATGCTTCAATGCTGGAGAAAATGTCCTGTGTAAATTTCCTTTGAAATCTACATAGGATATAAAACTCAAGTCTAAAAATGTTCTTAGCATAAATAAATTTATAGGTTCGCAGCTATGGAAAAACCTGAAAATAGATCAAATGCGACCCTTCTATAGCCCAGATTCTCCCGCAACTCTCCAAGATATTTTGATGTTTTTATAATAAAGAAGCTGTGGCTAAAGAGAGGCATTAAGTACAGATTCAAATGAACAGAACTGGTGAAGTGGAAATAGGTGTGCTTGAATTAATCATAATGCTTTAAGCAAGGTTTTCTAATGCTAACTAATTACTTCCACAAAATAGAGCACCAAATGAGTTTGGTGAGTTGTAAAGGCGAGACTTTAAGGACCTTAAATAGGATCCAGTTTTAAATAAGAATGATGTGGAAAAATCAACCAATTTCCACACAAACTTCTGTATGTCTAAGTGACCAAATAAACTCAACTATCAGTCAACTGAATTTTATTATAGGTAAAAATTAAACTCACATCATAAAAGAACCATATTCAATCTCATTTGTTTTTCCTGACAAATTCAATTCCTAAGAGACACAAGAAATTTCCCAGGACTGAAGTCATCTTTCTTCTCTAATGTGGTTTTTAATTTGTTTCCACAGTACAATATTTATACCTATTCAGCACCTGTGGTATAAGATATCTGTGTGCTTGACGTGAATGTGGTTCCCAGAAATGTCAGATTATGGAACTCTATGAGCTTTAATTCAGAAACATCACTCTAGGTTCTCATAGGACCTAAAATTTCTATCGCCAATTCCTCTCTGTAGCTTAAGGCAAAAAGGTTTTGATTTTTCTCTGCCTGTGTGACATAGCATACTTACACTGCCAACAAACCATTACAAAAATTGAAACCAAATCATTTTTTTCTCAGTGGTACATTCAGCAAAGATATGTGTCATTACCATTTGTAAGCTTCTAAGGTGTCTAGGACTTTTTCTCTAGACTGACTCAACATCTGAGTTGATAAGACCCAGACACATCTCAGAAAAGCCAATACTCATTCAGGAGATGAAAGTTTTATCAACAAAGTTACAGTCTTTCTGAATTTTCTTTTAAGTCTTAAGTTTTGCGATCCCTGAAGTTTTTATAACTCAAATTAATTAGTATTTTGCTTTGTCTTTATTTTGAGTTTCTGTGGACAGACCTTTTGGCTATGAAGCTTTGATAGATCATGGACATACTAGAAAGTTCATTTCTTGAAGAGGTGGAGTGGGGAGGAGAAGATGCACTGTGGGTAGTGAGTGGGAGTGGAAATGAATTTCACAAACCAAATCTGTCCTTTTTATATGGATACCATTCTTGGTATATTGAGGTATATAATTTAAAACATACCCAACTGCCATTGTTGTACATCCGACAGTGTCTTTTGTTTGGGTGTATTCTCCTTTTAAAGTTAGAATACTGTTGATTATTTGTATTGAACAAATTTTGAAGTGAATTTGACAATGTTATAATGATGCACTGATTTTGGTCATTTCGATATTCACTATTCTCTGTTATAGCAGATGCATAGTTTCCTCTTAATGAATAATACTTTAGCGAAAACAAAAACAAGGACAAAAGCAAAAACTCTAGGTGGATTTTAGTCCAATCAGCCATCTAGTCATCCTATCCTTTTCCTCTAATACTTTTTATTTGTCACATCTCTCCTAAACAACCCAGAATCTTTGATTTGGCTGCCCAACTGTTTAGGGCAGAGCTGTATGAAAAGGGTCTGCTATTGAGTAGTAGGGCGTGGTAATAGCTTAACCTTTCTATATTTCACTTTCTTCATCCATAAACTCATACTTACTAGATTTCTTCATATAAATGCCATAGCATCAAAAGGTAAAGTCTAATTTTCACAACTTTCAACATAACTGGTATTGTGACTTTCTCTGACCAGCTGAATATACAGAGAACTTCCAAATCTAGGTCATATGAATTTTTGTAGGTTTTTTTTTTTTAACACATCCTTTTGGGACACCTTTTCTGAGTTTATCATTCAGTAAAAACAGCTGAGACAAAGTTCACATAGAAGAAGAGGCCCAGCTGGCCCAACTATTTCTGCAGAATCACACTCTCTGTCGATTTTCCAGAAAACTGACTACATGAGTGAACTCAGGTGAGACAAACCAAGAGACTCTGCCCAAGCAACAGCTAGAATTTCAACAAATAGCCACTTTTTATGGTCATTAGCTTTGAGATTCTATGATAGTTTGTTTTGTAGCAGGAGATAACTTATAAAATTATTGTGGCATTAGCAGTAAACAATAGACAATATCCACCTTGTAAATCTATATTGTAATTTCAAAGATATATAAATTGTGTTACCATCATATGTATCTTTAAATTGTGTTTCATTGAGGTGTGGCATATAAAAACATGACAATAATTTTGAGTGCTTATCTATCTGTGATACTTAATAGGAAACATGCTATAGTTAATGTCTGAAAATTTGAACGTTTACATGTGTTAATTCATTTAATGTGCACAATGACTCTGTGTGATATGTACTGCTACTATACTTACTTTGCATCAAAGGAACTTAAGACTCTGACATGATAATAGCTTTATGCAAGGTCACATAGAGTTGGAATTATAATTTAAGCAGTCTGGGTTTTGACCATACCCTTAACTTCTTCTCAGAGTTGCCTTAAGATATTACTGCAGTTGCAGACAGATTGAGAGTGTAGCTCAGTGCTAGGGCATATTTTTTGCATGGATGAGGACCTGGATTCAGTTCTCAGTACTGATAATTTTTTTAAAAAAGGAATTACATAGAAAATTTCCCACCAATATTCTGTAGGTAATGTGCAGAAGATGGATTTTTATAATTAAGTATGAAGATTAGGTCATATTAGTCCACTATACTCCTTAACATTCCTAGTGCATTTTCCCAGATACAGATATATGACTTTTCTAGTTATTTTCAACATCAGTCAAACTTTGCTTAAGGTAATGCATATGAGGAGCTTTACATTTATTTGAAAGAAGCAAATGTGGTGAACATTTGTTTATGCTAAAGATTGAAGTTAATTCTAAATAGTATTATCATATTCATTTATTTTGTCCCCACTTAGAAAACATATAAAATGTATCGTATTACTTTGTTTGCATCATAATTTACTGGTTGTTTTCATCAAGAACACATGTTTACTTCTATCTTAATATGTGAATTGTGTTGAGATTCACTTCCTTGTATTTCTGTTTTGGACATTTGATTTCAGGACCATGGAGAAAACTCATCCTATTTAGACTGGTGATTCCACAATACCCACCTAATGTCTGCCAGACGTGGAAATGCATGTATTCTTTTTTAAACAAAGAACAAAAACACCCACTCCTCCCCCACAAAACACCCTCTCAAATAAATACAGATTTCAGAAACCCAAGATCTTTTGAATCATAATCTTCAGAATGGGGAATCAAGAACATTGAGTGTGATCTACTGGTAATTCTGAGTTTCTGTGATTTATGGAGTGCTTGACCCATGCACTGGTTTTATCAAAGGGCGTTGGCACACTCTTTTATCTCTACACTTCCTCTGAGATTATGTGGTGCTATGGAAAGCTATTATTCTTCAATGAATTGATATAACTAAAAGCAAAAATAGTAAAGGAAATTTCTCTGAGCATATGTTAAATGTTTGCCTATGAATTGAAGAGTTTTATATTTGTCATTTATAGTTGTCATTTTCTCTTAACTCAGGGACTTAAATTCTGTGTGTTATACTTCTAAATGAAAACCTGTTCCTGAATATACTGAAAATTCAGTATGAAGATGAACAGTTCATGAATAATTAATAAAGTGGAAATTAATAGAAGAGGACTGTAAATGAGCAATTTAAAATAACTATATGCTCAACTGTGAAAACTAACTGACATTTAAATGAAATTTTAAATGTATATTAAATACATACTTAAGTTATAAATATAAATTTAATTATATATAAATAATTTTTGTGACCTATAAATCAAATAAGGTAGCTTGCAATTTCTAATACATGTAAAGCTTCAATAAAATGGGAATTTTTTAGTACTTCTGTGGATATTGTG
This sequence comes from Hydrochoerus hydrochaeris, assembly GCA_004027455.1. Taxonomy (NCBI): domain Eukaryota; kingdom Metazoa; phylum Chordata; class Mammalia; order Rodentia; family Hydrochaeridae; genus Hydrochoerus; species Hydrochoerus hydrochaeris. The sequence goes on along the minus strand of PVLA01007943.1, from coordinate 8,610 downwards.
AAGACTGGCATTTGGTTAACTCACATTTATTTTCTGCTACCTTCTTTTATTTGCCTCAACTTTAGAGATTAGAAATATAAATAGTTATTTTCCCAGCCTTCTTTGGTGTGTTGTAGTCAAATGACACTGTGCTAAACAATAGACGCATTTTGGACAACTACTAAACAAAACCATAATGGTGAAGTGTACAAGAAAATGCTTGTTGGTAAGAAGGCAGAGTTACAGTAGGGACCTTTCTTACCAGTTCCCAATTGTTTTGAATGTAGACCAAATCCTTGGAGCAATGGCTGGCATCTTGCCAACATAAAGAAAAAGCCAAGGAGCTCACAGATAGGCAGCTATGCTATTTTTAGGTCACAGAACAAATACCAGCAGCTGTCTACCTCCAAACCCACACTTTTGTGAAAAAAATAAACTTTATTTGTTTTGAATGCTTTTAAATAGGACTTTTTTTCACTTGCAAAATTCCTATGTAATACAGTGGGATTCTAAATTGGTGAAATGTTTTGAGAGGACAATTTGATATAATCAAATTTTAAAATGCACTCAGCATTACTTTCCAATTCAATGTTAGGAGGGTGGAAATTTATCCTAAAGAAATAATAATCAACCATATGCACAAAAATATTGATAGAAAAACAGTTATTTTAGCATTCTTTGAAATAGCAAATGTTCAGAGATAAAATGTTCACCATTAAGGAAAATTATTAAGTATATCATCATTATTTTGCAACCATAGAAAGAGAAACCTTACACTTACAAACATAGGACCATCAAAATATGGTGTAGATAAAAATGTATCAAAGAATAATATGAGCAATACAAACTCATTTATGAATATATATATATATATATATATATATATATGTATATGTGTATGTGTGTGTGTGTGTGTGTGTGTGTGGAACATTGAGATTTGGTTGTTTTGCAGGAAATATGAGAGATTTTCAGTTATTCTTATCAATCCTAAGAATCTATTGAATCTTGGCCAATGGGCCTATATTTACATGTAAAGCTGTTGATAAATTTACTTGTGTGAATATAAACGACTGCTGGGTGCAACTATAAACACCTATAATCCCAGCTACTCAAGAGCCTAAAACAGGAAGTTCACAAGTTTGAGGCCAGTCTGAGTAATTTAGCAAAGCTTGGCCTCAAAATAAAAAGGGCTGGAGATGGGATACAGCTCAGTGGTATAGTGCTTCTTGTTTGATTGCCTGTCTTATGAAACATGTACAAATTTATATATGTATGTATATATATATATACATACATATATACATAAATACTTGATGACAGCTTAAATATTTACTTTTCCAAGAGACTTTGATTTCAAATAGCAATGGAAGGAATTGACTGGAATTATAATAAAATAGGACAGAAATATCTGTAAAAATCTCTTTGATTCTAAAGTTACACAGTAGAGGTGTAATCAGCGATTTCTACAGCAAGCCTTTTCCTCGTGAATGGTTTTTGGTGTTAAAATGGCAAAAGAAGGATGTATTAATCAGCTTTCAGCCACTGTGACAAAATATAGGAAAATGATGATTTAAAGGAGAAACTGTTCATGGTGGCTTATGGTTTCAGAGGTTCCAGTCCATACTCAGCCAACTCTATTGTTTTTTGGCCTGCAGCAATGCAGAAATCATGGCTGTAGGGTGTGGTGGAGGAGAGCTGCTCCCCTCATGGTGGTCCAGAAAGGGGGCAGAGAGTGGCCAAGAAGGGGCTAGGGACAAAATATACCCTTCAAAGCACCATACCCACTGTCACACCTTATCCAATTAGGCTCCTCATCCCAATAAGGCCACTGAGCTATAACTTCATTTTGATGTGGTTACAGCCCACAAGAGCCAATGAACTTCCAAAGACCCATCAACTGGCAAATAAGACCAACACAATGAGCCTTTCAGGGGGCATTTTAAGTAACAACCATTACAATGGATCTCCAGATGAAAGTGAAGTTCTCATGAACTTTATAATTAAAAAAAACCTTACATGCCATTAATTCTGATTTGATCCATGAAGACAACTTAGAAATTTCTAAGTTAAAGATTATCCTAAACTATTCTCTTCTGGACTATACAGTTTATGAGTTAGAATAGAATAATCATGTTCATTGACCCAAGATTTTGAGAGCTACAAATGTTATTTGGAACTAAAAATTAATTTTTAACTTGTAAATGCTTGCCACGTCTAACTGATTAAATATTTTGTAGTTTAATAGTTCTTATTTTGATGGCTATTTAATACTCCTGATGAAGTCAATTTTATGGAATGTATCTACTTCTTTCTACCTATTGTAAAAACCATTAATGTTCATTTATTCTTTTCCCTGTTCCCACAATCCTCTCCCATCTTTCCCCTACTTCTTTCTCCTCCTCTCAACTTCTCTCTCCTCTCTGTCCTCTTCTCTCCTCGCCTTCTCTTCTGTTCTTGCTAGATTAGTTGTTTTTGTTTTTTTTTAAATCTGCCACTGGCTGTATGAAAACAGATAAGTGAAATAAGGATAGAAACTATTACTGGAATGAACTATTCTAAAGAGAATGAGGATTGATGTGTAATGTATCTTTACATGAGACATCACTTTGTCATAACAGCTAACATTTACAGAGCACTTCTTATATCCCCAGCATGATAATCTTTAAGATATAATTTTCTCATTTAATCTTTCAACCCTATACAACTAATATACTATAACTTTTTCCAATTTACTAATATAGTAACTTCTGTCTAGGAAAATTATTTAATTTCCCTAAATTCAATCCCAGGTCTCTGTGACTTCAAAATTTAACTGTTAATTTTTGTTGCATTCCAATTTTTAATCCATGTAGCCTCCAAAAGAGGTTAGTCATGATCTTGCCATATATAGGGTGGTTCTCTGCATATGTCCACTGCTGACAGGGACATTTTTGTGTTCTTCATTGCTAAACAGGAAGGGCCAGGAGTAGACTAAATATCAACTATATGCATGCATATATATATATATATATATATATTTCCTGAATGAGTGAATAAATAAATAAATACACATATGAATAAAATGCCAATGATTCAAATATAAAGTTGAATTAACTCCTTTTTCTTCTCCAAACCTGATCACTTCTCAGAATAGTATTAAATGGTATCCTTCTTTGGGTTTATAATTGGAAAGTATTTTAAGTTTCTTCAGTGAGATAATTATTCAATTTGAGAAAATATTTTCTATTACTTCTGGAGAAATAGCCAAAAAACAAAACAAAACAAAACAAAACAAAACAAAGCAAAACAAACAACAAAGAACAAACCTGGAGTCTAACTGAATTTCCCAACCATGAGTGGAGAAAATCCAAGTGGAACAGTGCTTGCAAACAACCTGAAACAATGTGCTCCTCTTTGCTTCCTCTATTCACTGGGTCATAAAGAAATGTGCTGAGAGTGCTGACTTTGAAGAGCTCCCAAGATAGCTTTCCAGATGACCTCTTGGTCCCAAGAGGCTGTTACCTTGAAAAGCTTAAGTATCATAGAGAGAGAGAAGTGAGTGTGGGAAATTTCCTCCCTTGATTGGTGCATTATTCTTAGAAGTGCTGATGCCAACTGTCCTGACAGAGAGGAGGGGTGAGCGCCTCCAAATGCACCTAAGGAACCATGGTAACAAATTGGCCTTTTAGAATTAACTCCAAATTCTCAAACTGAAGACAATAACTTCTACATACATTAAAAACAAAGGGAACAAAACCTGGCATTTGCATTTGTTTATACATGGAAAGACAACAGTAGTGTTCACCTTTAATCTAACTAATCCTCTGCTACCATCAGATTAAGTTTGAGGTCAGAATAGGCAATTTAGTATGACAACATCTCAAATAAAGAAAAAACAAAATAATTTTTTAAAAAGTGGCTAGGAAATGTAGCTGAATATTAGAGAGTCCCTGTATTCCACTCCTACACAAACAAAAAAAAAAAAAAAAAGGAAGGAAAGAAAATCCTTATCCTCTTGACACTTGCATTCTGATATATTCTAGTTCCTCATATTTTAGCAAAAGTGGCCTACATCACCCCAAGCAATGTTAAAATATCTTTTGTTATTGGCAAAGGAAAAGCATGGATACAACTGCTTTCTTCTTGGGCTCTGATGACTCAGATCAAAGGGCACACAGCCTCTGGAGGTAAAAATGAAGTTTTTAAACTAAAAGACATCAAGCTTTCACATCACAGGGGGTAGCCAGGAAATTTAACAGAAAATGGACCAGAAAGGACTGTGATGTATTACACAGCACTTGCACAGTCACAAAGGGCAGCTTCACCTCAGCCCCTGGACTTACCCTATTAGAATGTGGACCAGTGTCAGAAAGCTTCCAAAGTTCCAATACAGGCCAGAAATCTCACCTTGTGCATGCATAAAATATTTAACTCTTAAATGTTGGGAGACTAATGCCAAATAAAAAGAAAAAATAAAACCAAAAATTCTGTGTCAATTCAAGAACCCACTCTGATTTATTTTAAGACTGAACAACATCCTAGTAGGTAGACATCACTTTTTCTCTACCAATTTATCTGTCTGTGGATGTTTAGGATGTTTCTGCATCCTGACTATTATTGACAGCACTGCAATGAACATTGGGGTGGTGATATCTGAGATCTTGATGACAGTTGTTTTGGTACAGATACCCAAAGAGGGATGGCCAGTTGGCGCGATAGTTATGAAAGAGGGAAATGCTGCAATATGGGACAACGTGAATAAACCCTGAGGACATTATGCTATGTGAAATGAGTATGTCCAGCATGAGAAGGACAAATACTGCAGGATCACTTTAATATGAAGCACTTAAAATAGTTAAACTCATAGGATGGGAAAGTAGAATTATGATTTTCAAGGGGGAGGAGGAAGGAGAATGGGGAGTTACTAATCGATGGGCAGTAATTTTCAATTATACACTTGATGTATAATTCTGGAGACCTCTGTACAGCACTGTACCTAGAGTTACCAACACTATACTATACACTTAAATTTTTATTAAGTGGTTATCTCTGATGTTCATTATCCTTATCATACTAATCATAATCATAAAACTAAAACAAACATAAGTCAGAGTATCTTTACACTGACAGGGACTTACCCTGTTGTGTATGTGTGAGCATGTTGAGGAGGAGTGATCAGAAGCATTCCATCATGAAGTCTTGAGGTTGAACTGGAGGAACACATCACCAGAGGTCTTTATTTCAAATGTAGTAAGTAGAACACAGAATGAAGGTGGGCAGAAGCATTACAAAAGATCCTGTAAAGGAAAGGAGGAATCAAATCATCAGCTGAGAAAGCTACGAAGGGAGTTTGACAAGTGAATAAGGAATAACAGAGTCATTGTGTACTTTCTTGCAGAACTATTACATAAATTTTATTTCAATTAGTGCCTTTCCATTCAGGCTCTTTTGCTCAGAAATGGAGAGTAGGCAGGTCATTTACCCTTTGTCCTGGGATTTGGCAGGGAGAAACTTTTCCTTTGAAGCTTCAGAGGCAGGGAGAAAGCAAGACTAAGTTTCCCAGGAAAGTTTCTTTCAAAACCAAAGAAGTGCCATCCTACTTGTCAGCATTCTCTTTTGCAGGCACCAGGCACTCTTGTGTTCTAAGTGTGTTTCTATACCCTTTATGCCTGTGCAGAATACTGAGTAATTTCATTCAAGTGCAGAAAAATCAAATTCCAGAAAGATGGAACAGAACATTCTACCTAGAAACAGAGGGAAAAATATCACCCATACAACTATAAGACTGTAAATCAGAAAAAAAACACAAGAAATTAAATTCTTTGTGGCACTTTCAAGCACTTATTAGAATGAGAAAATCCTTCATAATATAGGACAACATAGAACGTGCTCAGTTAAATGTCTGGCCAGTATCCAGTAAAGGTCACTAATTCATACAAAGAGAAAGTGGATTACCAGGGACTGGGCAGTGGGGATTGAAAAGAGTTTGTCTTCAATGGGAACAAAGTTTCAGATTTGCAAGACAAGAAAACTCTGGAGACCTATTTCACAAAACTACAAATATACCTAGCACTACTGAACTGTAGTCCTAAAAATTTCTAAAATAGGGTCTGGGGATTAACTCAGTTATAACATTTCCCTAATATACATAAGGTGTTGGGTTCCATCCCCTACATTGCCAAAATAAAAAAATAAAAAAGTTTAAGATTGTAGAATTTATGGTATGTAAAATATCCCTTTTTACACCAAACACAAACCTAAAAAATAAGACAAAACAAAAATTCAACTGATGTTCTTAAGTAACAATTGCACTGATCATGTCTCCCTGAAATGTAATAATTGCAATTGTCCACACTCATTTTAATTTGTAAAGGAAAACAATCTTCAAACTGATGTACTCCATAAAACTTTCAAAATTTAGAAATATGATACTTTCATGACAAAGAACAACTAAAAAATTTTTGACTACCAAACCAGTTCTACAAAATGCTCTGAAGGACATATTAGAAAGAGATGATAACAAAGATGACAAATGCATGAACACCAATAGAAAAAATCCAGGGCAAATGATTAAACATAGGAGAAAGAAAAGGAACAAACAATATGAAACAACATGAAAAAGAAAACCCAATACATATCAGTTGTAGCCATCAACATAAATGGTCTAAGCTCACAATCAAAAGAAACAGATTGGCAGAATGGATCAAGAAGCAAGATCCAACAATATGTTGCATTTAAGAAACTCATTTATCCAAAAAATAGATTCATAGACTAAAAGTCAAAGGATGGAAAATAATTCTCCATGTCACAAAAACCCAGTAAAAAACAGGAATAGATATTTTATTTGTAGACAATGTAAACTTTAAGCCAAAACTGAACAAAGAAGGTCACTATATACTTGATAAGGCAAAACACCAAGAAGACATAATAATCATAAATATTTATGCATCAAACACAAGTTCACCCAACTACATAAAACAAATTTTAACAGACACAAAAAACCAAATAAGCACTAACACAATTGTAGTGGGGGACATTAATACCCTACTCTAACAAATAGATCAACTAGACAAAAAAAAAAGACCCTCAACAAAAAATATTAGAATTAAACCAAACCTGTGAACAAATGGATTTGTAGATGTCTACATATATTCCACCCAAACCATCAGAATACACATTCTTCTCAGCCTCACATTGGACAGGCTCCAAAACAGATCATATATTAGTGACAAAACTTGTTTAAATACAGAGGAACTGAAATTATCCCAGGCATATTATCTGACCATAGCATAGTGAAAATGGAAATCAGCAACAGAGGAAATCACAAAAACTACATTACCACATGGAAATTAAACAACACCTTTCTGAACAAGCAATGGGTCACAGAGGAAATTAAAGGCAAAATTAAACAGTATACACAATTAAATGATAATGCTGATAAAACATACCAGAACTTATGGGATGCAATGAAAGCAGTGCTATGAGAAAAATTTATAGTGATGAACTCACACATCAGGAAAACTGAATGAACTCAAATAAAAAATCTAGTGCTGAACCTCAAACTTCTAGAAAAAGAAGAACAAATCAAACCCAAGGCTCATATGAGGGATGAAATTAGAAAGATAAGAGCAGAAATTAATGCAATAGAAACTAAGGAAACAACACAAAGAATCAAAGAATTGAAAAGTTGGTTCTTTCAAAGAAATAAAATTGATAAACCATTAGCTAACCTCATCAAAAAGAGGGAAAAAACTCAAATTCAAGCAATTAGAAATTAAAAGGGAGGAATCACAATGAATCCCACAGAAATCCAAGAGCTCACCAAAACTTGATGTGAGAATCTGTATTCTAATAAGATGGAAAATAGATAAAGTGAACAGATTGCTATACACAATTGAATTGCTAAAGTTAAATCAAGAAGATATAAAAAATCTAAAAATAACCCAATATCAGCCAATGAAATTGGAAATGTAATTTTAAATTTACCAACAAAGAAAAGTTCAGGCCCTAACAGATTCACCGTTGAATTCCACAAGAAATTTAGAGAAGAACTAATGCCCCTAATATTGAAAGTCCTTATAGCAATTGAAAAGGAAGCAGTACCTTCAAAATCCTGAAAGCAAATAGTACCCTGATTCCAAAATCAGAGAAGAATGCAACCAAGAAAAAAAAAAATAAGGGGGCCTGTGGGACACCCAGAGACACAATAAGGTCCCACCTGAGACAAACATGATAAACAGGGAGATCTGGTGACTCTGAATAACCTGAAGACATAATAACAGCAGGAACTAGGGGTTGATTTCCATCAGTACTCCAAGGCTTGTCAGCCTACAAAAAATATAGGACTCACCCAACAGGCCCTGCAGGGAGAATTCAGGTGACTGGCCCACCTCATCATTGTGGAATCCAGCAATTGGACAAACATCAACCTTATAGTAGGACCCCCAACATACACACTAACAAGTTTTGACACTAGTGGGAATGAAGAACCAAATATTAACCCAAAAGGGGAAAATGGCAAAACAAAAAAGTGAAATGCAATCTCAAATATCTAGTCCACCAGCAGAAAGTACAAGAGACACTGAAATAGAGGACTTCAAAAGTAACACACCAAAAGTCTCTGAAAAGATAGCAAGTGAAATAAAAAAAAAA
>PVLA01007942.1:0-96081 GCA_004027455.1 Hydrochoerus hydrochaeris | reverse complement strand
CCTCCTGCCTCTCTCTCCTGTCATGGCCCTGGCTTCCTCCACACAGGTTACAGTGCAGGTCCCAGCCCCCTTCCCTGTTGGCCACGTTTCCTCTGAAGCATGCTGGCAAGGGAACTTCGCCCTCTCCTGCCTGCTCTTGTCACTGAGGTGCAAGCAACAGCTGTATTTGCCTGCCCCTCTCCACCGGGCCAGCCAAACTTTAAGTGCCTTCACCCGGTTAGTGCTTGCTAGGTGCAGGGAATCAATTTGGGATGGCTCATTGGGTCCTGGCCAGGGCCGCGGCCCAGTCCAAGCAAATCCCACGAATCTGCTCTTTGGAGGGAGGAACCAACTGAAGTCACTGTCTCTCCCAGTTCAGGCTCCTCCTGCCCAATTCCAACATGTTGCCCATTTGGTTGCGCCCTTCCTGTGGGAGGGGGGGTCTCATTCCCAGCACTGACCGTGGATTAATGAAGGTCCCTTTACTGGCTCTGCTCTCCGCTCTCCATTGGGCTTACCAACCTCCGACTTCAGTGCTGCTGTGCTTCCTGTGAGTGGCGGCAGAAATGAGTTTGGGCAGCTGTGCCAGCCAGCATGGATTCAATCTGGTGCAAACTTGGGGGGTCACCTTGAAAACACTGTGTCCATAATTTTATCTGCTTCAGTTGTAGTCCCGAAGTATTTGATGAGCTTTTTTACATTTTAATTTCTTCCTGTGTCAAGAGGATACATCTCCCTCTGTCTGGGTCTCTCTAGGGTGTTTTATTCTGGCAAATGAGTTGTTTCTCCTGGAAGGCTTTGTATTTTGTTGCTCACTGATCGGCCATCTTCACAGTATCCAGATGAACACAGTTTAAACCATGTCCTCAGTGAATACCCATGGATAAAGTTGCAAAGCAAATGGATTCATAATGTAAAAATAAGCAAAAACAAGTCAGCATCCAAGACACAATCAAAGCATAGATGAAGTGATGTCAAGAGATATGAAAGTGCCCAGAAACAAAGCACAAAGTGTGCTTCATGTACTTCCCTGGAAGAGAATATTGAAAATATAATGAAGAAACAGGAGACCAGAGTTTACTAGGCACACAGAAAAATAACCAAATAGAGAACTTTTTGATGTGAAAACCATGGTAACTGGAAGACAGCAAGCTACATTCAGAGGTGAGTATTCAAGCCATATCTGTGCATGCCAGATTTCAGGCAGTGTGTTTATATGGCCCACTTTCCCCCAGATGAAGGAGGGAAATGAAAGAAGCTGATGTAAAAGGAAAAATCTTGATGATTGGTTTATGATAACAGAAACCAGAGACTTCTGTAGTTTGGTTTTATTCCTGGGCAGTGACCCATTAGTCCTGCAGTTACTGTGTGTCTCTTTGCCATACTCTCTATACCCCTACTCCACCCCAAGAGTCAAGGTGGTCCCCAGTTGCCCATTCCTCCAACATACCTAGATTAATAAACTGGGAGTCTTAGTGTAGAAGCTACCTTCCTCTGGGAGCATCCCAACCTCACAGCCATAGAATGCAGACCATTAGGATCATTTCTTTACCATATTTTACCACACACTTTACTGACTGCCCTTTAGCACTGCCTTTGACTCTGGAACTGGGTCCATTATGGATTGACAAATATGTCTTTTTGTCTCCTTGGCTATTGCTGTTGCTGTGATTCTGGTCCTCACCCCTTTGTATCTTCAGCAAATGTTTTCTACTTGGTCTGTATCTCCACTGTCTCACTTTGCTCAAATTATTTCTACACAAAGCTGCTAGAGTGACCTATGCTGAACCCAGTCTTAACCATGGATCCTCTCTTGACCATCACGATTTCCCACTGCTGTAGTTGAAGAGACCCAACCACTGGCTGCCCATGAGCTGGCTGCCCACAAGCCCACAAGCCTGGTTCTCCAGCTCTGTGAGCCACAAAGCCTTGCCAGATCTGTTCAACAACAGAACAGTGAAGTCCAATCCCATGGGACAACATAGGCATCCCATATTTGACCCCCCACTCCCTCCCATTACAAATCTATGAGCAAGAATTTCAAGGATGAAGTCTTACAGATTGAAATTAACACATACCCCAGAAGTACTACCTGTCAGTAAGTTCTGTGTTCTGTGTGAGCAAAATGTTAATAAAAGATTACAGTCCCTTCTTCCTTCAGTGTCCTGTCCTGGATATTTTAGCCAGCAGGCTTTCAGCGTTTGTATCAGCAGCTTTCAAACTTTTATCTCAGGACCTCTTTAAACCCTGAACAATTTTTGAGAGCACCAAAGTACCTTTTATATTGGAGACTAAAAGCAAAACGTTACAGAACGTATTCATTCTTTTGAATGTAACAAAGTTAACCCAATTAAAACTTAATGTAGATAACGTATGTTTTTAAAATGGGGGAAGAGGAGAAGTTGGTCAAAGGGTGCAGAGTTTCCATGAGATAGGAGAAATGAATTTTAGTGGCCTTTTGTTGAGCATGGTCACCACAGTTAACAAAATCGCTAAAATGGTAGACTTTGATTTTTTTTCACCAAAGAAATGAGTAGATTAAGCGACAGATATGCTGATCAGTTTGATTAAATTCCATGCCATCCAATCAATATGATACATACAAGCGTTATTTGTCACTTAAAGTATAGTGAAAAAAGTGTTTTTTATTTTGCATTTTTCACATTTGCTGTGACAACCAGATTCTCATATTTGCTTTTGTGTTCAATCTGCTGCAGCATGTCCTTTGGGATGAAAATTCTGCAGAAAATTCAGCCTCTCAGACATACACAGAAGGAAAAGGGAGGTGTATTTTCGTATTTGTTTCGGATAATTGTGGATTTTCTTCTTTGATATTAGGCTAATACTTGACAAGTGGTAGTTTCTTAAATGTCAGCTTCATTGTGGAATCTGAAACCTTATCAATGAACCTCTTCTACTTTACTAATGAAAATCTACTGGAGTATTTTGGGTCTTGAAAGAGACGCATCTTTTTTACTCATGCGTACTTTTATTATCATCACACATTGATCATTTGGGAAATACTGGTTCACTGACTAGGTAGAGCTCTCCAATACTGACAGGTTTCATTACACAATGTCAAAAAGTCACATTTGAACAAATATTATCACCTGCTCATTGGAAAAGTCTGTGAAGACCAAGGTGATAGAAACTTGGTTTTTAAAATTCTAAATTTTGCTGGAAATGGAAAATTTTATTGTTCCGTATAAATCAGCTATTTTCCTTGAACTGCTGAGCTCTCCTTGTCTGTTTTCTGAGAAAACAGTAGCCAACTACTCAAGTTTGAAAATCCACCATAGTTCCTTTTTAAAGATATTCATTAAAGTGAGGTGGAAGAAGATGAGGGGGAAGAGGAGCAGGAAGAGAAGGGAGAAGGAAGGGGAGGGAGGAGGAAAGACTGGCTCAGCTCTTTCTTTTCTTTCTTTCTCTCTTGACAGTATCTTGCTATGTAGCTAGGTCTCTAACTTACTACGTAGCCCAGGCTGGCCCCAAACTCATGGTGATCCTCCTGCCTCAGCTTGCTGAGTGTTGGGATCACAGGCATGTACCACCATGTCACCAAATGTGGTCTAGTTCAGCTCTTAATTTAAACAGTTCCACAGAGCTTACCCTGGAGACAGCCTTCTTACTTTGGCTCACTGCAGAAGTAATCTATGCAGACTTCCCATTTTGTTTTACCAGGGATGTGTACTCAATAGATGAGATTCAGTCAAATTAATTTTACAGTTTCATTAAGGATATTCTCAAGTGAAGGTCACAATTTTGTTTTTCATGAGTGTGTTCATGGTTGTGTGGTGGTGATGAATTCAACCACCAGCAGTACAGTTGGGTACTGTGGAGGGGAAAAGGTAGTATCACTTGCTCACCCATCTCAGGGTTCACAGCCGGGACTCCTATAATAAAAGGCAGATTAACAAGAGAAAAACACACAAATTGTTTTATGTTTAGTGCAGCATGAAAGCTTGGTAAGAAAACACAGACCTAAAGAAATGGGAATCCCATGCGTTTTTATGGTGAGCTTCATGACCAAGGGGATGGTGGTGGGAAAAGGAGGTGATCTAATGGTGATCAACCGGGAGCTCAGCAAAGTGTTCAGGTTCTTTTCTATGTACCAATAATATAGATGGTGCAGCGGGGGCACTGGGATCACTCCAGTCCACTGTGGCTGGAACACTCCAGTTCATGCAGCTGAACCCTGGCAATGCCCCAGGCCAACCCTCTGGCATTCATCCAAAGTCTTACTTCAGCAAACCACAGATGAGAGAAGCAATGAGCCCTCTAAGCCTTCCTCGGAAAATTCCAAAATCCCAAACCAAGATGCACACACACCAGACCTGCCCACATGACCTTTATTCACCTGGAGCTTCTTCTTTTTTTTATTTAAAGAAAAAAAAACCAACAGGAAAAGGGTAGAAATGATACAGAATTTTTAAAAAAAGGTAAACAGTAAGAAATCACTAGTTTTAAATTACATACTGTCCTCTTAGAAATAGTTGCTCAAGTTACAAAATTAAAGCATACAAAGTAGACATTCAAACAGTGAGACTGTAAACAGCTACACATCCATGAGTCTTTATATGTGTTTCTATCCTTTCTGTATTAGAGGGAAAAACAAAACATAGCAAGACAAAACAAAACAAATTTCTATAAGAACATAAAACCAAAAAGTCATATAAAACCACACTACAAGATGATCTACAGTGGTTACTGTGTTGTCTCTTGTTATCTTCAATAGAATTGTCTATATCATCAGGCATATTTGGATATAACAGTATAATTGAATATAGCAGTACATAACAATATTAGTAAAAACAAAACATTGTGGACAATGTAAAACTTCAAAGGCGGATAATAATCAAACCAGAGTGGGTATCCTAGTGAATCTTGTCATCTTCAGTGTAGTTGCCTATCCTCTAAGACTTGATACTATCAAGCTTTGAATAAAATCTGTCAATACAAAACAGCAATCTAACAAACCAGATTCAATTAAGATCAGTCATGGTAAAACAGTGTAAGTTATCCAGAGCTTTAGATTAACTTAATAGGAAATTAAGGATGATTACCGTACTATATCCTGCTATTTTTGGGATAACTGTTTGTGCCCTCAAATCTAGTACAAGTAGACAAACTGGAACAGAATATAATCCATCTAAGCAGAGTGGTGTGAGTAATATGAGTTTTAAATCATGGTACAGTATTAACAATATCCTCTGCCTTCTTTTTTTTAGACTATTCCTCCCCTTTCACTCTCCCAGGGTGCTGTGCATTTTGGGTTCCACCAACTCCCTCAGTTTTTAGGTTTGGGGGGGCAACCTGCTATTTATCTAATTTTTTCTGAACCTTCTCGCTCCTGGACTTGATCTCAAGTTGTATTCCTTTACCTACAAAAGCCTCTAGGTTTTCCTTCATTATAGCTGAGGAGTTCTCTACTGCACATAAGCATCCTGTCTTTCCAACCTATCAGCAGGTGGTGGTCGAGTTGCCCCTATTTCTCTCTGGCTCCCTGTCATGTAGAGCATTGTTTTCTCATATTTGATTTTCAGTCCATAAACCCTCTCTCAGGTTGATTATATTTCCTATACAGAGCATCTTGATGGACCCTACCTCCTGATCTACTCTGCCTGTATTTTTTTTTTTTAGTGTATCAAGACCATCTATGTTAGAGATTCTAGCCAACCTTCTCTGCCTCATTTCTGTTATGCTATTTTTCTGCCATTGTTTGTCTAGTTTTCTCCTTCATTCTATTGCCTGCTTCATTCATTGAGGCCTTTCTGCCACTGTTCCTGAAATCCTGGTATTTTTTTTTCTCTCTCTCTCTCTAGAATGTCCTTCAGTATTCTCTATAGAGTTGGATTGGTGGTCACAAATTCCCCCAGTTCCTCTTTGTCATGAAAGCACCTTGTTTCTCCATTAATTTCTAGTGATAGTTTTGCAGAGTACATCAATCTGGGCTGGAGGTTATTTTCTTTTAGGGCTTGGAATACTTCACTCCAAGCTCTTCTTGATCTGATGGTCTGTGTTGAGAGGTCTGCCATGATCTTGATGGGCTTACCTTTATAGGTAATCTGTTTCTTTTCTCTGGTGGCTTTTAATATTCTGTTTTTAAATTGAATTTCTGGTATCTTGATTATTATATGTCTGGGTGTAGCTCTGTTTTGGTTGTAGGTGGCTGGAGTTCTGTATGCCTCACATAACCGAATGTCATTTTTTTTCCCCCATGCTTGGCAAGTTTTCCTTAATTATTTCCGTGAATAGCCTTTGTAATTCTCCTGTATATATCCCTGCTTCTTTGTTCACATTTCTTATTCTTAAATGGTAGATTCTCTTGTCATCTTCCAGCCTTTGTATTGTTACTGCCTATTTCCTTGTTATTTTTAAGAGATCTTTCCTTTCATGATCACACATTGCAAACTTGTCTTCAAGTTTTGATACTCTATCCTTTGTTTGTTTTAAGCAGTTTTGCCAGCTTTCAATGGAGTTTTTAATTTCCTGGTAGTCTCTTTGAATCTGCTTCATGTATTCTATATTTTCTTTATATTCTTTATCAAATGTTTCTCTCCTTTTTTTGTGTTCCTCCCTTCTTCCATCTGTGTCTTCTTGAGAGGTGCTTAACATTTCTTTTGTTAATCTATTATATCTTGCTTTACCTGATTTAATATTTCAGTTTTGAGCTCTTCTACAAGGTCCTGAAGATATCTCTTAATGTCTGTTGAAGCCGTGCCTGATGTTTCATGTTTGCTGCCCTCAGTCTCTTTTGTTTTTCTCTCTCCTGGACCAGTGTTCTCAGGGTTTTTGGCTGGGGGATTTTTCTTGTTTCTTGTCATGTTTTTGGTTTCTTCCATAGAGGTGTATAGTGGAGGTCCCAGCTGCTTTCCTTGTTGGTTATGGTTCTTCTGAAGCATGCTGGTAAGGGATTTCTGCCCTCTCCTGTTTGCTTTTGGTCATTGAGCTGTAGACAGGGGCTGCGTATGTTGGCCCCTCCCCACTGGGCCAGTCAACTTTCGGGGGCCTTCACTGGTTTAGTATGTGCTATGCGTTGGGAATCAGTTTGGGACGACCCACTGGGTCCTGGCCAGATGCGTGACCCAGGCTGAGCAGATTACACCAACCTGCTCTGGGAAGGGAACAACCAACTGAAGTCACTGTTGTTCCTAGTTCAGGCTCCTCCTGCCTGACTCCAACATGTCATCCAGTTGGTCACCCTTCTCCCTTGGGCAAGGGTCTTATTCCCAGTACTCATTGTGTGGTCCCTCACTGCCTCCGCTCTCTGTTGGGCCCGCCTACCTCTATCTCCAGCGAGCCCACCCACTACGAACACACCACCACCTCATTAAACTCCACTAAACTTTATTACTTTGTCCTCAATGTCACAGGCCCTGTCCAATTCTTTGCTCATAACACAAGAGTCTAGAAATCTATCAGGGACTCCATTACCCATGCCAGCATGATTACATTCATCCCAGGGAGTTGATACATGTATGCAACACATCATATATGTATCAACTCCATTAAGCCTTTCTCTTAAAAGAGCCTAGTTAATGGAACACATAGCACCACCCTGATCCTAATGTCATTAAACTGAGTGAAGCAGCCAATTGCTAACTCCAGCGGCAGCTTTCCTCAGCCATTCTAGGGTTCTGAATCCCCCAAAGCAGTCTGCCATAAGAGATGGAGAATCAGATGACTCTGAGAGAAGGTATCTGGAGAAAACTGTCTTGCTAATTGTGTAGAATTCATAATCTTTGAATTTAAACTTAATTGTGACAGTATTCTCCTAGGAAGGGCGCTACCATGTCTAGGAGGAGAATCGATGTATGTACCTCTCTGCTCCCATGCAATGGCATTTTAGCGATTGCTGTTTCTTCATAAAGCCTATACATTTGCTGCGATGGTGGTCCCCACCACTGGTAGTTGATCTTCTTGTCTACCATTCAGCATCTTCATCAGCTCCTAATTTGCATTTCCTAATTTGGTTTCCCTTCTTGTGCCTGGCTCTCACGATTTAAATCTAGAGCTTCACTTAGTGCTCTGTCATACGAATGGAATATGTATGTAGCCCTGGAATTTAAAGACGGTGAGCAGTTTCTGCACCCTGACACCTCAGAGACTGTTTTCTCTTGGATTCATCACTGCCTTAGCTGCACCTGCACCTGGTTAGAAAGGCACATGTCTGCGTGACTTGGTGTACTCAGGGAGGGGGTACCGTCTACATAGCACACTTGTGTGATTCCACAATGACCTTACCATCAGAACCCTTCTGTGTTGCTAGTTGTGTGGTCCCTCGTGACTTTGTCAATTCCTATACTACTATCTTAGTCACTTTCCCTTTGCTGAGACAGAAGCCCAAGATCCACATCTTGAGGAAAAGTTTATTTAGCATCGATTTGCAGTCCATGGGCAGCAGGATCCAAATGTAGAAATGCACAGAGTGGAAGAGGCTGCTACAGAAGAAAGCAGTTCATGTCCTGGTATCCAGGAAGCAGGGGAAGCAGAGAGAGAAAGGAGGCTCTAGAAAAAGTCAAAAACCCTTCTGGGTCATGTACCCAGCGACCCAGCTCCAATAGGCCTCACTTCCTAACCACAAGTCACCGCATCATCCAGTCAGCTTCCAAAGCCCTGCCTCTCAGATCATGAGAGTTGCACATGTGTGTGTATGTGTGTGTGTGTGTGTGTGATTATTCATCTAAACCAAAACAGCTACTTTTTGCTGAAGGCAACTTCTGCACTGTGCAATCAACCCTGCTTCTCTGCAGACAGACAATGGCCTGTGGACAAATAAACTGTAGTCACTTATCAAGGTGAAAACCCTGTGTAGCCTACAGCTTACAGCTTCAGCCCAGGCAGTAGCAGTTAAAATCCAATTGCACAATTGTATTAACCATTGTGTGCAAGCTTCTGACACCCAAGGTTAAAAAGGCTGCCCAGATACTAAGATCCAAGGCTCAAAGCCATTCTGCACAAGACGAATGGGCGGGGGGGGGGGGAAGGTAAAGGAGAGGACAGGAAAGTGCTATCTAGGTCTCCTTCAAACCAAGCCATCCTGAGATACACTGAGGACGGAGCAAGGAGGCAGAGGGATGCCTGGAGTATGAGGAAGCATTCCAGGAGAATGCCAGGAGAGGGACGGAAATACTACCTGACATCTTCATAGCTCAGCTTCTTACTATGCTTGGTTTAACTATCGTAAGTTTCAGTTTTCTCATATTTACAATGTAGTAAATATGAAACAATATCTATATGGTGCTCATTGTATAGATTTGAGGCAGTAGTTATCTGTTAGAGAGCGTTGAAGCTAATACACGTGCAGGGCTGTGGCGTGGCCCGGGCATGACTGAACTGAGAATGAGGAGACACCGCAGGGGGCAAGATAGGCCACAGCTGAGGCCACCTAGAGACTTTCTGGATCGTTTGCCTTAATTGGCATCATCTGTTGCTCTGAGGGCCCTTGAACCCCTCCCAAGATCTGCTCAGGATTCCTCCATTGTCCACTCAACTCCTTGCTTGTTCTGATTAAACACAGGCTGCCCAGCGTCGGTTGGCTGGCCGGCTAGCAGAATTAGGAGCTCTGCCAAGGATCTCACTCCTCCTGCGGCCCTAAAGACCATGCATGTGTCTCAGTCCTTTAAGCCCTCATCGTGCACCCATTTGGGGAGTGGGAGATGAGTAACACACCCCAACAGCAGTCCATGTGAAGTTGCTAGTGCAGTGGTGACAGTCCACAGTCAGGTGTTTAAACGTCCAGTTGGGGAGAGAAGCAAGTGCAAATGGGTGCTGTAAGTGCCACCATGAAGGAAGAAGCCAAGCGCTGTAGAAACTCTCGGAGTAAGTGAGGGAAATTTAATTCTCATGTGGGCCGAGGTGGGAGGGCTATTGTGGATGACCTAATGGGAGGGATGTCTCTGGAGCCGACCTCTAGGTTTTGTGAGGGGTCTCTCTTCTCTCCACTGCTTCGTTTATCTGATGAGTACACTGTTTTGATCATCTGCTATCTGAGAGGCCTTGGACAATCAGAGACATACAGATAACAGCATTCCTGCATCTGAAGACCTCCTCACCTCTCTCTCTCTCTCTCTCTCTCTCTCTCTCTCTCTCTCTCTCTCACACACACACACACACACACACACACATTATGCGTGCTTATGGTCTGAATATTTGTGTCCACTCTCACCTCTTCAAGTTACATGTTGATTATATATTGAAACCTGCTCTCTAAGGTTATGGTATTAGAAGGTGAGGACTTTCAGAGATGTTTAGGGCCACCCTCAGTAATGGGACTAGTGTCATTATGCATGAGGCCAGACAGAGACCCTGCACCCAGTCATGTGAGGTTTTAGGGAGAAGATGGTATCCATTTGGAAGTGGCCAGATGCTGAACATGCTGACACCCTGACCTTGGGATTCCCAGCCTCCAGGAGACATGAACCATCCAGTTAGTGGTTTTTGTTATAACAGCCCAAACAAATGTGCATCCTTGCACACATGTGCACACACAGAGGTCACAAGACAGGCCAACGTGAAGCATTTGCGAGCAGAATGGTGCAAAGCACGCTCTGGGTTTGGGCAGAGGACGCAGGAGGGGCGATTGGAGGGGCTCATTGCAGGCGCTACCCCAGAAGCAGAAGAGTCTGTGCGAAGAATAAACAAGGGAGGGCAGGAGAAAGCTCTGAAAGCAAGGTTAAGGTCCACAAGAAGACAGAAAAACCATGAATGTGCTCAGAATAAACAAGGCTACTGGTAGAGGCTCCTTCAGAGTGTTGTTCCTAAAGCGGAAGCCAAGTGAGGCTGGAGAAGGCAGATGGGAATCAAAGGGCAGTCGGGAACTCATGGTTTGCAATCCAGCCCTTTGGCCCTTGATAGTCATTTCCTCCCCCTTGTGATTTTCCTCTTGATAACCAACGTCTTTCGAGTTGGTCATATCACATGTAATGAATTTTAGTTTAAAAATCTGCTGGCCATCCAGGAGTCACTTAAGGACAAAGAATGTGACATAGTGTTCCAATGCTGCATCACTGGCATTTGGGTACAAGCATGTTTTAAGGTAGGCAAAGTGAAGTTGTAAAATCATTGTTTTATAATCTAGACCCTGCCTGTCTTGTATTTCAGTTGATATATAGAGGTCTAATGAAAGGAATACATGATTTCCTGGCCCATTTAATGTGTGGAAATACATTTGATAGCCTCTGATGTCACAGCTGTAGTCAGCTTTCTCAGAAATGTGCAAGCAAGTAAATTGGACAGTCTCAGCCCAGCAAGCTGTGGACGGTATCCAGTGCCATATGCAATTAAACTTGTGGGGATGCAACCGTGGAATGGAAAAGGATTCCAGCGCTGCGGAGAGGGGTGCCCTACCGGCCTTGGCAGTGGCTTCCCGGTGCGGAGTGGGCATCATTTAACAGCAGTGCCAGTTTATTGACCATCATAAACTTAAGTCTCACTGAAGCATGGATCAATAAATTAGTATCCCGAAAGTACCTAACAGGAAAAGGAAGCAGAAAATAGCTGCAGGATCAAGAGTGCTCTAAAGTACAGCGGCTTGGGTAATGCAAATGTTGAATGTGGCCTTCTCCTGCCCAGGTGTGCCCTAAAAATAGTATACTTCCTTTGTTTGGAGTCCAACTCCACCAGCCCACCAACACTAGGAAGCAGGTCAGAGGGTGTTATCTCTGTTACTCTTCCTCTTACGGTTCTCTTACATGATGCTAGTAGAACTTTGTGGGGAATTCACTGAGGTATGAGATACCTTCTGTGGTATGCTAGTAGAGTAATGCAAGGGTCCACCTGGTCTTGTGCAGTTGGTCTTCCAGAAAGGCTGCTCCCACAGGCTTTTGGGTACAGTGTAAATCAACCAAGTCAGGCTGCCTGCAATCTTCCCTCACTAAGGGGTGTGTGCCCAGAGAGACCCCATTACTCAGCTTCATTCCTAGCACCTCCAAATCAGCACTTGGGGTTTTGTAAGAACAACATTAAAGCAACTTGCCTTTTGCCTGTTGCCTCTCATACTATGTGGACAGTAAATTTCTACTCAATGTCCTATGTGCTACCTGATTAGCTTAATAGGCCTGTAACATCCACCAGGGGTATTTTATTGAGACCCAAAGTATTCCAGACAATGCATGTTTCTTTCATTTTTTATTCAGTGATGTGTAGGGAAAAGTTCATCACAAGCCTTACTTGATTGCAAATTGGTCTGTTTAATTAATTATCCTCTCTTTATCCCTATTTCCCTCCTTCTGCCCCCCACACTCTCCACCCTCCACCAGATGGCAAACATTCTGTCCTAGGATGGAAACCAAGGTGACAGGAATGTGATGTATCAGGTGTCCGGGGCAGCAACATTTCCAAACACTGATTTTCCCTCGCTCGAGTGGCTATAACATGAAGCAAATTGGCAATTGAAGTCACCACACAGTGACACTGTATTCTAGCATTTCAGTCACACAGCCATGTAGCCGGAGCTCACAAGGAGACAACCAAGGCAGCTTGGTACTCTTCCTCAGCAGATTTTTTCCTAGGTGGTTTTTGGATTACATCATACCAGAGGTATAGTACGGTAGGGGGAGCTGATCTTTCCTTACTTTTGGGCTGGGTGTATAGCTCAGTGATGGAGCATTTGCTTA
This sequence comes from Hydrochoerus hydrochaeris, assembly GCA_004027455.1. Classification (NCBI taxonomy): domain Eukaryota; kingdom Metazoa; phylum Chordata; class Mammalia; order Rodentia; family Hydrochaeridae; genus Hydrochoerus; species Hydrochoerus hydrochaeris. Next base: position 83,485 of record PVLA01007942.1, on the reverse strand, counting down.
GTATACTAGAGGCACAGAGTTTGATTCCCAGTATACACACACACACACTCATGTGCACACACATGCATGCACACACACAGATGCACACACACATGCACACACATGCATGCACACACACATGCACACACATGCATGTGCCTCAATTTAATAACAGAATGCCTACTTCCATGAGACTTCTTGCTCAGGAAGAACCGTGGTGGCTGCCATCCAGACCAATCACGGTACCACCCCTGCACCGTTCATGTGCTGTGGAGGACCAGATTCCTCTGCAAGTACACTTGTCAACAGGTGTGGTCAGGGACAGCGTCCAGTAGGAGGAACAGGGTATGAAAATGCAATGCCCATGATCAAGCAAGTCCTTCTTTCTGGGCAGCCCTGCTTTATAAAAAGCCATGGGCTCATTTTCCCCAGTAGGCAGAGGGCCAGCTTGACAGATGGCGAGGTCAGCCAGCAGCTGCCCAGAGACGGACACTGTATTGGGGGAGTTGCATGTGGAAAGGCAGGCTGCCCGCTTTCCTGGGCAGGGCATTATTCTGCCTGAGCACTTCTGCAGAGGTAGGACGAGGTATGGTTGCAGGAGCTTGACAATAACCAGGGGCCAGAGGAATCCTGAGTGCGTGTATTGGTCTTGCTTACTTCCAGGGGTCGGCAGGCACTGCAGTAGAGAGGTCTTCATGTCCTCTGTGATTCTTGTCTTTACTGGGCTGGGGGATATTTGTCTAGGTCCCTGGGCCCAGCTGGGCACCATGAATGGGTGAGTGTCAGCTACAACATGTTTCAAAACAGGTTGTTCAAGTTTATGGAGTAACCAAGATGGGACATCAAAGTCATTTCAGGCCAGGGTTTGTCCTAAGGTCACGGGATGGCAACACCAGGTTTCCTAGAGACTGTGGGATCCTACAAACAGGCTCAGCTCCAGTGGCTTCCTGGCCAATGGTGTTAAGGTAAAGTAAACTTGGAGGGCGGAGTGTGAATCTGGGCTTTCTGTGCACATGTGTGAGGAGGTACGGGTTAGAGCTGGAGGGAGGGAGACTCCCATTCTCCGGGCTCCTAGCCCACAGGCTGAGATTGCTGTGTGTGGTTGGAACTGAGAGGCCCCTGCCCTGCAGAAAGAGGCAAATGCCAATGCCCATTTCTTAGCAGTACTCACTGCTGTCGGGTTTGCAAGTGGAAAGGAATTTGTCTCCTGAGGCAGAACCTGTCTTTCTCAGTGAGCTTCCCAGGCCTGGCGTTGGGCTTTGGGAACATTTCAGGGCTTCTTTCCCTCTCCCACATCCCAGGCCAAGGGCTTGATGTGGGAATGGGGACCCCTTGATGCTTCCTGTTTGCTCTTGGTCTTTGGGACATTGGTCAAAAGTCAGAGAGGACAAGTTCCTTTCTAGCATTTGCTTATGTTCTTTCTCCCAGAGCAAGCGAGGAGGGGGGGTGTGATCAGGCAAACACACTTCAGGGATTTATTTCCTGTTCAGGAATATTTACTAAGGACTGAGATAGGTGGGAACTTACCAGCTGCTGGAGCGAACAAGAGAGAGAAGCAGCTCACTCATTAGTGGACTGATGTATCAGACATTTCCAGGGCCAGGCATTTCGGACTCTGTAAAACAAGCTCCTGCCTTTGCGGGGTTCATAACCAACACACAAGGTAGTAGAATCCAGACTGCTTCAATTCTGGTTCCGCTATTCAGTCATTTTCTAACTCTGGGCAAGCTACTTATTTTCCATGTGTCTCAGTTTCCTCGTCTGGAAAGTGGGATCAGTAGGGGGCCCATTTGGCCCCGGTGCTGGGAGGATTCCAGAAGCCAGCATGTGCCATGGTCTTAGAACAAGAGCTGAGGATGTCATAAGGCCTCCTGAAGGACTTGCTATGATCTCGTGGGTGACAGATGGTAGCAAGAGCTCCTGGGGAAAATGGTAGTGGGAAAGCATGGCCTGAGTTTCGGACAGGGCCATCAGGAAAGTCTCACTGCCAAGAGGGCGCTGGAGAAAAGACTCATCCGGGGTGAAGCAGAGCCGCGAAGGCAGTCGGTGCTCAGAGGGGTCAGGCGGGTGGGAGCAGCCAGTCTGAGCCCACGGTGGTGGAAGCTAGGCGAGGCTGGTGGGAAAGAGGACAGTGGAGATGCACCATGGAGGGGCTGGTCTGTCGCTGGAAAGCGGATAAATGGAGCAATGTCCTGACCTCCATAGCGGATGCTTCCTTGGCTGGGGCAACAGCCCGGAGGGTATTGCTGACACCAATCCTGGGGTTTTATATTCAGAATCCTGCGGATGTAATTAAAATGTCTCCTGTATTTGTTGAACATTTGGTCTACTTTTCTGGGAAAAAATTGGATCAATCCTTGAATTTATCTTGCGTCTATTCTGTTTCTATGAACAATAATTCAACAGTGGTAGGAGGGAAAATGAAAAAAACAAATTGCCCACGACCCTGTCACCTCTTTGTCACATTTCAGACAAGAAGTTTTTAAGTAAAATATGGAGAATATCATGGTACATCTGTCCACCAACTTAATTCTTTCCATGATTCTGGTTGCAAAACGAAATTGGTTGAGAACCGAATCAAATTTCCCGTAAGGTCAACATTGAACCTAACCATTGAATTTGATTCTGTTCACACCCACTTCAATGTGCAGCCAGAATTATGAACTGAGGCACCACTGTCTTACATCCTTGTAAGGTTGGTGTTGATAGACTAAATACCACTTGACTATGAGTGAAGGGACCAGAAACCCTCTCGGAATCTTTTTCCGCGGAGGCTGGGGCCGGGTGCTTCTAGAAGCTGTAGAGGCTGGGGCCAGGTGCTTCTAGAAGCTGTAGAGGCTGGGGCCGGGTGCTTCTAGAAGCTGTAGAAAGTTCACCCTGCTGCCCCGGAGGGAAGATACCACAGTCTGCATAAGGAGCCAGAGTGGGGATGGAAGTTGAGGAAGGGGTTGCAGAAACCACATGAAATTAAAACTTCACAATGTGGCAAACTCTTGCCTAAAGGCAGGAGAAGAAGTCAAAGAGAATAAGATTTTAGTTATGAGTGATTGGGAAGTAACTAGATTTATGACAGAAATCACTGGGAAAAAGTTAATTTGGGGGAAAGATACTGAATTCCATTTTGTACATGTAAAGTGGGAGGTATCTGAAGAAGGTTCCTTAATTCTGGGGACACTTTGGACCCCCCCAGAGCTTAGATTGGATGGCCCCCCATCAGAATCCCTAGGTTGGAGTCAGGGTCTATTACCTCATAAATGTGGCAGGGAATCACAGGTGGGGATCATAGGGTGGGGCTGGAGGAATCTCTACTCCGGAGGGAATTCAGGCCCTGGTATTCCTAAAACATTCAGAGCTACAGAAATGTCCCTGGGATGAGGTTTCACGGGGATGGGATTTGAAGCCACTGGACAAGAAGAATTAGGGAAAGTAAAGAAAAAGTAAGAGCAGGCTCATGGTGTCTTGGAGGAAATCAGCATAAACAGTACAAGTGGATCTGCATGAATCCCTTGGCCACTGGGGCCATCATGAAACCTCTGCTATGTGCACAACAGGCTTAGAAGAAGAAATGTAGGAGGTAGAGTTGGAAATGAGTTTTATTCATGGTTGATACCATTGGTTGGATGTCACCATCCCTTGAGGAATATTTATTGAGCATCTAGTATGTCCAAGCAATATCCGAGGGAGTGGTGAAAAAGAGATGAACCAAACTAGATTAGCAACTTCTTTCCAGGTCTGAGCTTACATTCCAGTGAAAGGATTGGACTAGACTGACTCTCATTTTCCTGCTCACACCTTAAGAGAAGGAGAGGTAACAGGGAGGTGGAACAGATCGCCCCTCTGGGACCAATGTGTCCTTCTCCATATCCTGCAATGGGATCTCTGGCTATATCAATGGGTCTCTGTCCTTTGGCTTCTGGGTCTCATTGACCAAAGAAGTGGGGTCATCAGAGGAGACCCAAGAGTGAGAGGAGTGCGAGGTCCACAGATTTATTCCTTCATCTCTCTTCTGGCTCCTGGAGGCCTGCCATGCCTCTGCACGGACGGTCACCCCTCCCGGCAGGTGGCTCTTATCGCTACCACTCAGGATCTCCCAGAACTGCTTCTTCCTCTCCTCCATTTGGCGTCTCTAAGGGACACAGCACTGTCCCTCATTGGTCTCCTGTAACGGTGCCCAGTGTTATAACCTCAGCCTGAGCGTCCCCTGGGGCCCACTGTCTGCTTCCTCCTGGACTCCTGAATGATGAGTTTTAATGACTACTCGAAGCCATAAATCTAACTCTAAACATTTTCGGATAATGGTAACATCACCAGACAAGCGAGAACTTGCTGAAATGCTCCCACATCAACTGATGAAGTATCTTCCAGCCCCTGTGGTGCTTTACCATGCCCAGGGTCCAGGGAGCAGCTTACCAACTTCCTCCTCTACAGGTCAACCTTGGGAACTGTGGATGCCGACTGTGAAATGCAGTGCTCCTGGCTCTTGGAGCCCTCCTAGCAGGGCTTGGAGGTTGACCCTAGTTCCGGGCACAGGTGACTGTTTTATGCTTTTGGAAAGTAGTTTTTTTCCTCCTATTCTATTTCCAGGCAACCTAGATAGTGAAGTATCTGGAGGAAGATTCTGTCAAGGGAGAAGGGTTGTATCTTCCTATAGCTTGGGAAATGCACACTGAACATCCCCAAGTAAGATGGGGAGAGACCGCCTGTCCTTACACACATCACTGCAGTGATCAAAGCCACCCTTTCTTCAGGGATTTGACCCAGGGGCAGACACCAGCCCTATGGGGACCTCTGAAAACCAAGTCTTGGAAGTTTCTACTGAACTCCGTAAGTTAGTGTGGAAGAACCATCACCGTGTGGTTCTCATGGCCACCAATCAGCAACTCCCACAACACCTCCAGGTGTTAGAGGCTGGGGTCAGCGAGCGAGCAGTTGCCTGCAACTGAGGCCAGCAGCTTCTAACACTGGCCAGGGATAAAGCTGTTGAACACACCGTGGGTGACATTTGAGTATTTAATCTTTTGTTCTGAAGAGCAGGGTAGGAAAAGCCTGTAAAATGAATCACCTACCCATCCTGGTTTGCCTGGGACTTTCCTGGTTTTAGCCGTGGATGTTCTGTGTCCGGGGAATCCCTGTCTCCCAGGGCAAACCTGAATGTGGCCACAGACTTGACATCACTGGCCAGGTATTGATTTGTCCTAAGTAGGCAAAACTTTGGATACTGGCTTGCTTTGTTTTGGTTTGTTTTTATGGGTGAGTTGGATGGCCAGACATAGTCCTTAGCAGAGCTGGAATAAGGTCTGGGCTCATCCTCAGCATATTTTCATGATGCCAGAAGATATAAAGATCCACATTTTCTGGTGGTAAGTATAAGATGACACCTTGGAACCCTGGTTTTGAGTGCTCCTTGGGAAGCAAGTATAATTTATGCATTTATTCAGGACTAATAAAACACTCTTTGCAAAGACTGATAAAGCTTTTGGATGGCCAATACAACTTTTAAATGATTATGGGGCAGAATTCTTTCATTGGTGGGTGCTGCTTTCTGTTTATTCATTAGGTCTTCATATCTGCCAGTGGCAGTCTTCCTAATATTCTCTCTTTGCTCCCAAGATTCCTTTCAAAAGCAGGATGCATTTGAAAATTAATTCTATTGTTTTTCTTTGGCTCAGTTTTAAAAGATACTAAACTGACTTATGGGGGAAAAAAATTCAAGAGACCCAATACCGTGGAGCAGGATGGCAGTCGTGGTGGGGACAAGGGGACCTGAGTGCGACGGGGCGGACTCTGCCCTGGATGCAGCGGAGCTGTGCCTGGGTCCTGGAGGCTTCTCGGCCACGCCGCGTGTGGCATACTTGCTGCTGGACCAGCACACAGTCGGTCTGCAGGTTGGCCTGAGCTCCTCCCCAGCATCACCCTTGGAGCAGCATCCACTGAGGAGCCAGGGCTGAAACCCTCTGTTCAGCCGTGGGAAGTGGTAGTGGATCCCCAAACTTACCATATGTTCCTCGTCTCCATCTCGTTTCTCACGTGCCATCTGCCTGTTCATTTAAACTCAGCTTCCCTTTGAGTGCTTTCCGGGCTCCTCCTGTGTCCAGGGGTTGCTCCTTGGCCATCATAGTACTGTCCACTTTGAATATGTCCCCCCCCCACCTTTTTAAAATTTTTTTTGTCCATCAACATTCACTTCCCCTATCTACTTAGGGAAGAAACCCCACCAGGTGAGATTTATGAAGCTCCAAGGACTGGCACTTGCTAGGTTGGACCTCGGACATTTAATCTTGGGAGACTGCCTGTCCTCCTTGTGGTTTAGGATTCTGAATCAAGAGGATCACAAGTTCAAGGCCAGCATGCACAGCTTAGCGAGACCTTGTTTCAAAATAAAAAAAAAATAGGTAAAAGAGTGGGGCACACAACTCAATGTACAGGTTCTGGGTTCAAGTCCCAGAGCCAGGAAATAAAGAAACATACAAAACAAAATAAGAACAAACCAAATTGTAGGGGACTAACAAGAAGTCACAGCGAGGGTTCAGTCATGGTGTCCAGTAGTGGTGGCTGGGACAGTGGCAGCTGGTGGTGATATTGTGGCAGTGTCCAGTGGCTTCCTGACAGGAGGAGTGACCAGAGTAGACTGCTTTTCAGCACACCTTTGGCAGGGGCCTCTCAGTTCCAGGTGAGTGTGCTGCTACTTGGGTAACTTTAATAGTCTTAAAGTTACTGTTTTAGTTGAATAACCAGAGTAGTTTCTCTGGCTGACAACCAAAAAAAGACTGACAGATGCTCCATCTAACTAAGCCAACCAGCTTTCTCCAGGGCAGGAACCAGGTCCTGTTTATCGTTATGGCTTCCGGGCCTTGTACATGGTATGTTCACAGTAAATGCTGAAGCTAAGTGACCACAGTTCAGGCTAAACCCCAGAGGCCTCTAAGAAACCAGTTGTGAGAACACGTGTACACCAGCTGTCTTGTTTTTCAGGGATGGGCCATGTATCTCTCATCTCACAAGATGCCATTCTCATTCAAGATCAATCAATTAGACCATCAATGGCAATCTTGTGGATGTAGTTATCTTTAAAAGTGTTGAAGGAAAACAATCTCTGAAGTCTGATGTCATCTACCCATAGGCCAAGCCAAGTTTTCCCTGCGAGACTGCTGACTTAGATGTGAAAATGATTCCAGCCACAAGCACATCTTGTCTCTCTCTCTGTCACCACTCGCTCCCAGGTCCCCTCCCTTTCCTCTGTTGCTTGGGGACATTGCAGAGTTCACAGTGGCCACTTCTGGGGAGTCCTGGATTCCTGGGTCAACAATGGGAGCCCAACTTGCTGGACTGCTGAGTCGTGGTGGGCCATTTGGAGGCTGGACATCGCCGTGGGCGTCAGATCTCCTTGTGGGCCCATCAGAATTCCAGAGCATTACATCTTAGTGAAATGTGCGGCGGAGGGGAGCAGGAAGACCTAGAGCAGGATGTACTAGTCACGCGCTTCCTGCTGGGACAGAGCACCAACCCTCGCTGCTTAAAGGGGGAGAGGCTTGTTTTGGCACATGGTTCTAGACGATTCAGTTCTTACCAGGCCGGCACCAAGGCAGGAAGGCACGGTGGAAGAAGCATCTGGATGGAGAACAGCAGCTCACATCAGGCAGGGTGGAAGCAGAGAGTGAGGGGCGGAGCCAGGGTGGGAGGGACACCCTTCCGGGTCGAGCCCTGGCCACTCGCTTTAGCCAGCCAGACTCACCTTGCAGCGCATCCAGCTGTGGATTCACCAGTGGATTAATCTGGTGATGAGTGCAGAGCCCCCGCGATCCAGTCACCTCCCCAAAGCCCCACCGCTGAACACACGAGGCTTTTGAGGAACGTTTTCGATCTAACCCATGATGCATGACGGTCACTCTGCGCTGACTCGTGTGCGTGTTGCCCGTAGACTATGCCTCTCACCCCTTCTTTTGCTCCCCTGTCTCTCGGCCCCATTTCAAATGAAGAGGGGTGAATAGTGATTGGTTGGCAGCAGACAGAGGAAAGTGAGGGTGGTGCGGAGGTGGAGAGAGGAGTGATAAAGATGGAAATGGTAAGAGAGAAATAAGGTTAAATCTTATGATGGGCTTGGAGTCTGCCAGGAGATGCAATGAGACAGTGGGAGCCACTAGTAAATTCTTCCAGAGGACTCACTGAGGCATGAATGTTGATTTCAACAGTCGCTGGATTATTTGCCCTCATCTTCCTCCAGTTTTGAATGGGTGCTACCAGCGACCTAGATGTCGTGCTCTGCTGTTACCCAGAGGAGAGCTTGCCTTTCTGTCCTAAGAATAAGCTCTAGGCTGAATGGAGATTTCTTCCATCCCTACTCAGAGAAGCAGTTGTATCACATGGGGACAACAGAATCACTCCTAATTCTAAATCTGGATATAAAAATGACCAAGTATCAGTATCAAAATGCTATAAACTCATTTAACCCAGCACTTTTCCCCCTTTACAAATAAGCAAGACACAGAACACTTTGGGTGCACACCTGTTTGACACAAGTGCCCAGGACAGAGGCTTTTCTACTGAGTCAAGAGTGAGGAGGAGAAAGTCAAAAAGGAAGAGACAGTGATTAGGTTGAGGAACTCATGTTAATAATTCATTCTGTATTTTGTTGTTCAGAATTTGAGAATGATTTTTGATAAATTATTCATAGCGGAAGGTAAAGAAAGCACCAGGGGCAATAGACTCCAATCTGATCCTATTAAGAAAGACCATTTCCTGGGTCCAGTGTGGGGCAGTGGAATTAGACCACCAAGGGTCTATGGGTATATTCGGCGACTGTTCCCTAGGTACCCTGAGAAGCACTGGCCAATAAAGGCAGACTTCTCCTTGAGGGGCCATTGTGTATTTGTTGCATGATACACCTGACGAAACATTCGCTTCTTGAAGTTAGCTGTGGATCTTTCTGTGTGAGGGTGAGTGGGAAACGTATCTGTGAATCCCAAAGACCAGAGTCTGTACCTGCCAGGGTGAGAAGCGCATCTGTGAATATAAGCAGGGTGTCATCTCCCATGCTTGTACTGTTTCAGCACCTGGTCTGCTTCTGTATCGTTAGACAGTGCCTATGAAAAGGACTGATGAACAAAGGGGTGAATAATGAATTGTGAATGAGTGAATTAATGAAAGAAAGCCACTGCAGGGTACTGAAAAAAAACCTCCCAGGACATAAAGCAAGGTGATCTGAAGAGCTAGATACATGGTCCGCCTTCTCTCTGTTCTAAGGCCCTTACTCTTGGAGGAAAGTGGATGGCATCTGAGACTGAATAGAATCAACCTCAAGTTCTGCAGGACTGAAATTGTATTTGTAACTCTTCCCCTACTTGGATAAGGTTAGGATCTTCCCATAGTATGTGTCCATAATGTGGGTTGAAAACAAGATGTAAGTCTTTGAGGAAATAGAATTTTGTCAGTGCTGGGGGTTAAAACTAGGGCTTCATACATGCTAGGCAAGTGCGTTATCCCTGGATGATACAACTGGCTCCCACAAATAGGACTTTTATGAAAGAGTACAAATGGATGAACTCCTGGTGTTGAGTGAGTATGACATTATGAAGAAATATGGATACTTTTTCTTTAAGAATTTTATGACATTTACCTTTCAGTTTGCTCAGACTTTAAAAAACACTTCATTTGATAATTTCTAAGTGGATGCCCAAGGGTCTAGAATAAAATTATGAAATGAAATCTAGGATCAAATAAATTATACATAATGTACACTTAGAAGCATAAACAGACTAATGCCTATGCATGCTGTCCTGAAGTTAGTGGAGGTTCTTTCTTTAAAATGGAAAAATGGAAAAAAAGTACAGGAAAGTAGTGCAACTTTTAAGCAGAACTGCAGTTAAATGGCACTTGTAGTTCTGTCCAACAAGGGGAGGCAGCATCCCAGCTCCTTCTCTTTGGCCCCTGTGCCCACCCATTCATTCACCTTGGCCGCTTCCCTCTCTCCTCCATCAAATCAATGAACCTGTGAATGCAGGGTTGGGAGCCAGCCAGGACTATCAGAATTTGCTGCCTCATGTTGCTTGAATCTATAAGGAGGAAATTATTCAGACAAGTGGTGTCTCTGAAGGCTGAACATTAAATCGATCCTTTGACAAGGACCAATGACTCCTGCATGGAACTTAACACTATTAATTCCTGTAAACATCCCTGGGATTATCAACCAGAAGTAGTGCTTACCAGAACATGACCTGGAAGTGTTCTATGTACATTTTTGCATAGTTGTTGTGTTCAATAAGAGTGTATCTTGACATACTAGAAACAACCATTACAGAAATCAGACTAATGAAAGTGCTTTGCCAAACATACTGTGTGTGGTGAAACGCTTCTGTTACAAGGCTTTGTTTCTGAGTACTTACCTTTTGGATAAAATTATCCTCCAGACTGACATTTTCTCTCTGTTTTCTTCTTAGCTAAGTGGAATACTCTTTTGAGCAGAAATGTTTAGTATAGTTTCTTCTGAGATATCAGTATAGTTTGTATATTTTCATAATTTAAGCTTGAGGAAAATGCAGTATAAATGGCTGCTTTTTTATTATAATCTGATAACATTTCTAAACATTTTCTTGCTCCAGGATAGCATTAGTTGTGTTCACTTTTTCATTCATGCATTCACCCATTTGCTCATTCTGCACATATTTTTGAGTGTCTGACTTGTGCCGGATCCAGAGTGTAGGCAGTGAGTGTTCACTAGTGACCAAAGCAGACACAATCCTGGGAAATGACAAAGAAAGGAGATGAAGTACAGCAGTTCTGTAGGTGACCAGGTCATCGGGTAGGAAGGTCACCCAGACAGGGTGGCCAGGTAACATACTGTTTGATGAGACGCCTGAATGAAGTATGGAAAGAATAAAGCAGAAGACTGAAGGAGAAGCCTGGAGGCAGATGGGACGGTGTGTGCAAAAACCTTGAAGAGAGACCACACGGGTGCTGCTGAGTGAAGTGTGCACAGTGCACTCTTTACCTCTTGAGAACGCTTCCAAATTAGCTGAGTTATTGGCCATGTGCAACTGAATCGCTTCCTGGTTTTGAATAGAACCCTTGATCCATTTCCCATTAATTTTGACAAGCGTGTCTGTTAGGGCTTGAGAACTGGATATTCCAGATTCAAAGCAAGAGAAGCTGCAGAGCAGACCGCTGGCATAGGCTTTGCCTGGCGAAGCTTGCAGCTGAAACAAAGAGATGAATAATTAAAGCCTGTGTGATGATGATTATATAAGCGGGTTTTGAAAGTGTTTCATATGAAAATAATTAAAATAACACTTTCCTCCAATCATCATCAAGCACTTAAAGACCCAGCTTGTGAAATGCTTCTTGGGTTTTGGGAGAGGCAGCATTCTTCCCTCTCCAGTAATAAACGGCTGGTGGTTCATTGTACTCCGAGGACTTGGAAATGTGTTTGTGACTAAATCCAAGGCTGTGGTACTGTGGGCTGTGAGCAATCTGCATTTTACAGGCTGCCGGGAGCTCTCTGTGCAGACATGCAGTGGAAGGAAGGCTTCACGGATTCAGATGGGTCCCATCCAGGAGACCAAGTTCACGTGGATGGGATGGGTGGCTGCTGTGTGGCTGAGTTAGGGGCCACGTTTGTCACACGTCATGCGCTTTAACTGTGACTGTATGCATGGTAGCGACTAATCCAACCCGTGTCCTCTTGTGACAGTCACCTGTGTTTCTCTCATCATAACTGTCACTTCATTCTTCCTTAAAGCTTTTAGCAGCTGGCTCACTTTCTCTAGTATGAGTCTGTCTCAGTTCTTGGGAGCTGCAAACCTGTGCACCTCAGAGAGCCTTAACCTTCTTTTACTGATGATCTCATGCTCCTCCCTCGAACTCTCTCCTTGTACTTCAATAACCGCCACCTCTGCCTCTCGTCCACATCCTATGGTGACAACCCTTTTCCTAGGCTCTCCACTGACAACCCAGCAACCCCAGTGTTCTCCAAAGACCCCCTCTCTTTCCTCTCTCACTTTGTTCATGTCCACACTTTGCTTCTTATCCTCCAAGGCCCATATTAAATTCACTCCCTTGACTGTGCCTTCAACCCTCTTCTGTCTTGATTGGTAACATTGCCTTTGTATCTGCAGCGTGACCTTTCCCTGGACTCTGGGCTTGTACAGCTAGCTGTCTACTGGGCTCAGCTGTATGTCTACTAGCATTTCAGAATTCTCTTGGCCCAAACCAATTTTCCACTTTTCCTACATAGCAGCTCTGTATTTAGGAAAATCGGATCGATTGTCCTATGCAGTGTTAATCTGGACACTTGTACCGTCCATCTGCAAGTTTTCAAGGCTTTACCTTCTCCTCAAAGGGCCTGTAACCACTCCAGGGATGCCTGCCCCCATCCAAGCGGCTCTGTCTACAACATTCCTGGCTTTAATTGGTATTAATACCACCATTCTAGGTGCTACCATCATGAACCCTGCCATCTCACTGCCTGAATCTGATTGACAGGCAAATCCCCAGGGTTCTCTCCGGTGACAGATCATACAGAAAACCTGGCCACTTCCTGCCATCTACCATTACCATCATCCCTTCCTTGGACTGTGGCAGGTGCCCACACACTCTCGCCTACCTACAGGACAGCAGCCAGAGTGGTCCTGCTAAAGTATAGGCCATGTCATGTCACACCAGGGCTTCCGTATCAGTCAAGGCAAAAGCCTACAATCTCACGGTGACCTCCACAGCAAGCACCCTCCACTGCCTGTTCTCCCAAGGAGTTAGATTTCTCCCCCCTCAGTGCTTTTGTACTTTAGATTTCCCCCATTTGAGCTGAGTTTTCCTTTAGATATTTACATGGCTTTCTCCTTCATTTCTTCCAGATTTCAAAAACATATTTTCTCACCACAAACCATTAAAAAAAAAAACCCTCACCCTTTGTGTTAATATGCCTTTCCATTGCTGACCCACAACTAAGAGGAGAGAAGATTTATTTCAGCTCACGGTTTCAGAGGCTTCAGTCTGTGGTCTGCTGGCTCCAAGACAGAAGCCTCAGGAAGATGTGCACAGCACAGGAAGTTGTTTGGCCTGTTTCAGCCCAGAAACAGAATGAGAGGAAAGAGCCAGAGGGGAAGGGGCTGGGAACCAGACATAGTCTTCAAGGTCATGCATTTCATGACACCCTACATCCACTTAGATCCCATTCAGCTATGAACTCACCAATGTGTTAACTCACTGATGAGGTCAGTGCTCTCCCAATCCATTCATCTCTCCAGCAATCTCTTAATCTAGTCACGTTGACAATTAAGATTAACTGGTACATTAGTAAATATTCCTTTTTGGCCTACTTTATTTTTCTCTCCTTAACCATGATTGTAATCTCCCCTGGTATTTATTTCACTCACTCGCCCTATTTATTTTGTCTTCACTACTAAAATACAAACTGTTTGACAGGAAGTGTTTGCTTTCTGCAGTCGTTATTGAATGCCAACCACCTAGGAAACACTTGATAAATATTTGTTGAGCAAGCATATGGATGTACCGTTCCATAAAAATATGATGTGAATCCCATATGTGATTTAAAAATTTCTAGTAGTCACATTAAAAAATTTAAAAAGGGGTGGGATTAATAGCAACAATACAGCCTACTTAACACAGCTGTATTACGTCTTCACGGTCTAGCGGGTTTTTGACACTTTCTATTCATCTCTATTCATACAAGAGCTCAATAGCTATGTAGAGTTAGTGGCTGCATTTAAATAGCACAAATATATAGGAATAATTTGTGATTGTGTCGTGATCAAGCAGCCTATACGTCAGATTACTGAATATTAATTCAGAAAATTACACACACACACACACACACACACACATGCACACACTATCTGCTTTACTGTAAGTCTCGAAAGTAACAGAGGTAGCTACATTATAAAGATGTTCCTAGGATCAAAAAAAGCTAATGTATATAAGGAAATGAACAGACAGTAAGAATCCACTAATCATCAGCTCTTGTGAATGTGGCCTAACTGGTATGTTTCCAATCTCTTAAGCCACTGAAGCTTCAAGTTAGGTCTGGTAGCCCATATACTTTTCCTAGTTTTTATGCTACAGTAATAAAAAAATAACACACGAAATCTTTTTTTGGAATTCAAGAAATGATGAGCGTTGTTTCTGATAAGAAGCTAGGAATGTGACCCGATGTAATTGGTAGGTTACCAATTGGAGTTAAAACTCCACTGCAACTGTACACCCACATAAACGCTACAGAAGATTTTTCCATTGGTTCCCAAGGGGATCCTCCAAATCCTTAACGGCATTCTCCTGTATTGCAACTCAAATTTCTCACCTGGCATTTGTGTTAGGCTCTAATATAGTTATCTTTATTGTAGAGCTAGTGGAAAGAGCATTTCCCAAGACATATTTGTCAGTTCTGAGGGATATTACTAGGATTTCTGGGGTCAAATATAAATTTGTAAAATTCTGGGAAAAGATTGCTTTGGAGGAAGTGACTTCCCAAGCCACTTTCGTTCTTATCAGTATGATGAGTCTTCACATAGACACCTGTCTGCAGTTTCCCCAACCTACCTGACCATGGAAGAGTTAACTCCTTCAAAGAACTGTCTTGTGCTGTGCTGCTCAGAACACTGATTGGAAAATCCTGGTGTAGAGAGTACTGAGATTTACACTTGGTCTGTTTTTCTTTACTATTTTGTCTTTGAAGCTTACATGGCACATAGTAGGAATTCAATACATGTTTAGCTAAAAAATGTGCTCTAGAATTCTGTTATACAAAACAGTGCTTACAGTTAACAATACTGTATTGTGCACTTAAAACTTTTGTTATGAGAATAGATCTCCTGTTGCCACAACATGAAGAAACTTTTGATGGTGATGGATAAATTTATTTCCTTGATGACGGCAATGGTTTCACAACGTATTTGTATGTTTAAACTTTACTTTCATGGATGGGATTAGCATCTTGTAAGAGGATTTGAGGGTGCAAGTTTACCTCTTCTTTCTTTTCCACCATGTGAGGACCCAGAATTTGTCCTCTCAGGAGGAAGCCACATTCTTGGCGCCATCTTGGAAGCATAAAGCACCTTTCAACAGACACCAAACCACTGGGAACCTTGTTCTTGGACTTGTCAGCCCCAGAACAGTGAGAAGTGAGGCTCCATTATTTATAAGTTACTCAAATTGAAGAGTGTAGTTACAGGAACACAAATGAACTAAGGTATGTGCAATTTGTTTGGTTTATCAATTACATCTCAATAAAGCTGTTAATTAAAAAATACATGCTGAGTAAATTAAATGTAAATGATGTTTTGCTGTCTTTAACATCAAGATATAAATGATTCATGAACCCTGGTCTAAGAATACGACTATTCTTAGATAGTCATTGATATGAGCAACTCTCTTGTTCCCAAACCTAAGGTAATAAAATGATCCTTGCCGGAGCATTAGACATTGGAATCTAAAAAAGAAAACTCAGACTTTAATAGTCAATTTGTGTTTACAGGACAGTTTTGGAATTTATGCATGAATATCGCCATCTAATGACTTTGAAAAAAACCATATATTTTGTTCCTCAGAGACAATGTATTTTGTTTACATTGTCATGAAGCAAAGCATTCATTTAAAATGTCAGGGTGTTATAAAAATATGGTGAATGTTTAAATTTTAAAAGTTATTACAGTACAGAGCACATTGCCATTGATTCCACTCAAAACACTTCCTCATGCTTCAAACCCGCTTATCCCGTCCTTCTTGGCACCTTCTAAGCAGTTTTAGAAGCCCTCTTTCATGAATGTCATCAGTTGCCCTGTCATGGCTGCCTTGATGATTTTGAATCAATTAAAAACATAATTTTCATGGTCATTCTGACTTTGGGGAAGAGTCAGAAGTCACTTGGTGCCTTATCTGGTGAAGGAGGAAACACTGCAATGTTTTCCCAGTCTCACTTGTCTGCTGTAAGTAAGGCACTCAGCAGCTGTATCGTGGAAGACACTCAGCAAACAGGACTCCCAGACTAGCCTCAGAAAGTGGTAAGAGTGGTGGAATTAGCATGTTGGAAGCAAGGGGGAGTATATTAAGGGAGATTAATGACAATGTATCTTTTGCTGTATTAATTTTTAAAAATTTAAACAGTTTTTGTATATTTTGACCCTACTTTGGTTTACAGCCTGTGATAGTTAACTTTGGTGTCAACTTTAAGGAACACCTAGTGGACTGATTTAGCACAGTTCAAGGTATTTTTGGATGATGGAGTTACTGAAGAGGGACTTAACCTTGAGTGTGGTTGCCATTAACCAATGGGATTTCAGCCTGGATGGAATAAAAAGGGAAAGAAGGATGTCTTGCTTCTGCTTCTTTGAAGGAACTCTGGTCTTCACCATCAACTTTGAATATCTGTCTCCAGGCTTCTAGTGCAGACCTTGTTGCTTCTTGAGATGGACTTGCACAGGACTCTGCAGTGAGCTCAAGGCTTTTGACTTTTGATGGATCCTCTGGCTCTCCAGGGCACAGATGGCTCTTTTGCATTCTTCTAACTGATTCTGCAGGCAGCCATTGTAAGGCTTACCTTGTGAATTATACATATAATTTCTAAGACTGTATCTCAGGGGCCATTAGAGGAATAGATTAATCTATACCTGTGAACTTTAACTGAAACATAATGAACCCTATCTGATGAATGACTCTTGGGAAAAGCCACACAACGAATGACAGGACTGGGGTGAGTGGGCCTGGATTGCTGCACCACCAGGGTCAGAACACCAGAGCTGCCTGAGATGAGGCTGGCTAAGCAGTAGAAATACATGTGTAAGGAGGAGAGGACAGGATGTCAGTGAACTGAGGACAGGCTCTGGGACTGACCCCCAGACTGCTTTCTTCTTCACAATAGGCTGAGGCCTTTCAGCTTAGAAGCCCATCAGCAGCACACTCAGACTGTCATGGAAAGTTGTTTTCCACAAAGCCTAAACGAGCAAGGTTTAGTCATTTGGAAACTGCCTATTTTGCATGCCCCATGAAACTGTTCCAACATCTAGTCCTCCATAAGTTAAACCCTGGAGCTGGAAAGACCACAGGCTGCTGTTTTAGGAGACCAGATAATGAGGACCAAAGCCTACCTGACCTCCCTGGGAACACAAAGGGGAAGGGCAGCAGGCAGGCAGGCTGGCACACTGCAAGCTCCAGGAAAGTCAGCACAACTGAGAGCCAGGTGTTCACCTGGATGTATAATTCAGATGGTAGGAAGCAGATGAATGTTGTGCTACCCTAATTGCTTATTCCAGTGTCTAAGTGGATAGAAGCAAGGCTAGCCAGACGCCCAGGACTGTTTGTCCACTAGAGGTGAGAGGCCCCTGGTTTCTGCATTCTAAGCTTACTCTGTTTCTTTTTGTCTTCTATCCTTTTCACCATCGTGTTGTGCTCCCCTCTCCCCCTAGCAGGAACAAACTTGCTGGCCTGGTTTCCTACAAGTGGCGCCCGAACAGGGCCTTGTCCAGGGGAGGCTGGATTCCTGCAGCCGTGGTCCTTAGTAGGCAGGACTCCCTGCTGGCTGCTGTGTGACAGCACCTAGATGCATGAGCCTCCTCTCCACTCACCCCCTTCTTTCCCCTCCCCATCTCCTGGATAGTCCCTCCCCCACGTCAAAGTACCACAACTCATAAAGCTTCTGTGTCATGCTGACACTCTGTTGTTGTATCTTTATCTTCAATCTATGCTCAATCTCTGATTCCCTACAAGTGAGGAGGACAAAACAGGGTCTATACCAGGTGTGGAGCACCTCCTTAAAGCCCCCAAATCAGAGGCAGATAGATGGCGAGACCTTTATTCAGAGAAGGAAAAGCGTTCATTCATACTCGTAAACTTTATTTATGGGAGGGCTGGAAAATATGCTCCTAAAAATTCCTTTATGCTTACAGCTTCTTGGATGAACTTTCAGTTATATGAAAATATAAAATACAGGTATGTTTAAAGTGGGACTTAAGTTTCTTGACCTTGTGATAAAGTTTTGTGACTTAACCAAGTGCTTTAACTTGTGCTGGGAAGGTGACCTGGTCTCAAACATGCACGTATGAGTTATACCCACATGATTTAATTAAATTGTTCACTTTGCATAAGCTCTGGGTCATTCTCATATTTTGTATATGACCGTTCACCACTTCTAACCCAAGGGCACAACGGTAACTAACTCTGCTGAGAGCAGGAGGTAAACTGCTGCAATCCAAATACAAAGCAACTTCAACAGGATTGATTTTTCTGGAAATAACCTTTGAGGAAGAGAGTTGGCTACTATGTCAAAATACAGGACTCACCACACGTCACAGCCATAGCTGTATTTCCCATGACAGCCTCACAAATGTACGTTAGCCATTTTGAGGGTGCCAGGCTTTCTGGGGGTGAAATGAGGCAAGGGCTGAGTCAGATGGCAAGGTTAGACATGCAGCACGGAGAAGAAAGGCCAACGACAGATGTTCAGCCATGCGCTTACCTGTCATCTTATTGAGTGGAAGGATAGTTGTTCTCAGAGTTTAGATTTTAGTTAAATGCTCAATTCCAAACAGTGGCACCTCACCCTGAGAGCAACCAAAAGGCTTTTCTCAATTACTCTAAGGCACAAGGAGATAGGAGTGGGATAAAGAGGAGATGGTGGGAATCTTCCAGAAACCAAATATTGCTTGATGTTCACCAGGTGTGGACTGTTACACAGGGTGCCCATTTTTGGCTGTGTTTTGCTTGCTTGTTTTTGTAAAACTCAGTTTTTTATTACATGGTGCTAGGTGCTGTCCAAGTACCAGAATTTAGTGAGCACTTTTAGCGCCTTTTAGCTGTGCAGGACCATTCAAACCAGACTCCCTCTTTGTCTAGAAAGCAACACCCAAGTCTACGGAATCTCTGCTCCTTTCCATTCCGTGTCCCCTGCAGACCTTTGGTTTCAACCTCATACTGATTTCTTAGCTCTTACTATTATAACTGAGATACAGGGAATCTTCACACTGAAAAAAAGAGTGGGTTAAAAATTCTGACCTCACCGCTTACCCAGCCAGAGGACCTTGGCAAATTTATTTTTCTGAGTCTCAGTTTCCTTATCTGTAAAGTATAGGTGGGGTCACCCACTTGGCAGATATCTCATAAGGGTTTCATACAGTTAGGATTGCTCATTTCAGGGGACTCCATGGTTACATGAGCAACAGCCTCAGCAGACCTCAACCCCTTGTCCTTTCTCTATGGCTGCCCCCCACCAGGGATGCAGGCAATCCCGCTGGACCTTGATCCCTGCTCCCAGAGAAAGAGCTCTTGGAGAAGTCTCACACCTGTGCCAACTGGTCTCACTTCATTTGCATCCTTAAAACACAAATAAAATTCTGAATTAAGAAAAGAATAACTTAACAGTGATTCTCAGTATTTCTTTAAAGTCTTTTGGGCAGTTCTACTTGGCAAGCTACAGCCCCTGCCACCCCTTAGCCTCCAAGCCGTCTTCATCAACCCCAGTGCTGATGAGACCTAGGGCAAAGGGGAAGTGACAGATCTCTTTCCTTCTCTCCCTGCCCCCTCCCACCCGACCCTACCTCCCCCCTTCCCTCTCCATTCCTCCCCTCCCTTTCCCTTCTCCTTCTCTCTCCTTCCTCCAATCTCTCTCTCCCTTCCTCCCTATCTCTTTTTCTGCTCCTCCTCCTCTTCCTCTTCCATAAATCAGGGAGAGCACCCTCACCAAGAATCTGACCTTGCTGCCTCCCTGATCTTGAAATTCCAGCCTCAAGGATGGTGACAGAAAAGTTTTTCCTGGTCTCTGACCACCTCCTTCTGTTACCCTTGTGGGCTTCTTTGCTGTCCCTGCTCCCTAAACTAATGACGACTTCCCCTATGGCTTACTTTCTGTTCTTTTTTCTCTCTGTTAGAATTCTCACCGTGTAATTTTATTTCATAATTTCAGTGCTACTAAATACTGGTGATTCTCAAATCTATATTTACCACTACAGCATCTTCTATCCTAGACATACACTTCTGAATAAATATCATTGGCATTTCTTCCTGCATGGCCTTTCAGGCATCTTATACTTGCCAGTCAAAATTGAATCTGCTAAGAGAATAAGTAAATAAAATAAAATCAAATATGCAAGTGGATCTATTTCCCGAAGGTTCCCTTGATGCACCAACGCAGGGCAGATGAACTTTAACTGCTCAGCAGCACACAGTCCTCTTTGTGAGCCAGGGCCAGCTCTCCTCCATAGACTCCAGGCACCCTGGATTTAACTCTGTAGGATGCAGAGTTCCATTTCTCCGTGTCCTTTGTTATGGGCTGAGTTGTTTTCCCTCCAAAACTGATATCAAATCTCCAATCACACTGTACCTCTAAATGTAACTATTTTTAGAATTAGAGCCTTTGAAGAGGTAATAAAGTTAAAAGCAGGCTGTTCAGCTGTGGCCCACATCTAACATTGGTGGTGTCCTCATAAGAAGAGGTATACAGGACACCAACACACACAAGGATCAGGTGAAGTCAAAGCAAGATGACTCCCTTGCCACTTTCCTGAAGGACTAAGTGTCTGACACACTCAGTTTAAAGGAGAGAGGTTTATTTTGGCTCACTCTTTTTGAGGTTTCAGTCCACAGTTGGCGGGATCCAGGATAGAAGCAGTATGAGGAAGAGCCCTGCCATGGAGCACAGAGGAGAGCTACTCATGTCATGGCGGCTGGAAGCAGACAGTGTAAGAAGGAGGAGCAGGAGAGGGAGAGAAACCTTTCCAGGCCTTGCTCTCAGTGACCTGCCTGTTCCCACCAGCCCCCACCCCAACAGGAAGTCAGCTATGCCCTACCCATCCATAATTCATCTGCCTTCTAAAAGCTCTACCTTGAGTGCATGAGTCTTTGGGGGATGTCTAGATGCAAACCATAACAAGGGCCATGTGCAAGCCAAGGAGAGGGCCTCAGAAGTAGCCATATCAGTCTTGGATGTCAAGCCACCAGATTTGTGATAAATGTCTGTTATTTAAACCTCCCACTCTGTGGTATCTTGTTATAACAGCTTTTGAAAATGAACACACCCTTTTAAAATCTGAGATGATGATGATGATGATAATTATCAGTTTACTATAGCTTTATGTGAGGTGTCTTTTCCTCACTCCTCCACATGAGAAATTCTATTTCCTTGAGACCTACTTTAGTACTACCTCAGTGATTATCTTGACTCCTTGGGAATAAATGACCTATGTTTTTGCTGCTACAGAATTTTGTTGCTGCATCTATTCTGAAATTTTTCTTCTTATCCTCTTCCAAGTCCAACTTCTTATGGGCAGCACTTTTCACTGCTGTCTCCTCTCATCTTTCAAACATGCTAATGTAGAGGCCATGGTGTGCTATATGGATTGAGATGCTATCTTAAAACCAGGATATTTCACATAAGAATTCTCTTAAAGAAGAACATGGAAAAACTGACAGGCAATAGTGCAGAGAGGTAAAGGCTCAATCCTGTAAGACAGCCAGATGGAGTGTTGCACAGGATGAGGTCCAGAGTGCCCTGGACATGGGAGACTGTTCTTCTGGGGTTGGGGGGTCTGTCACCATGGCATGTGGATCACCAACATGGAAGCCAGCCAAATTCCATTGTTCAGAGTTCCCATGGGTGCCACATTGTGCAGGTATGTCTGATTAAGTCATGGTTCCTGTTGATTAACTCAATCTTCAATCTTTGTTCTTTTTCTGGAGATCGGTGGTAGAGCTGAATAATCTCACTATTGGTTCTTTCAGAAACTGACCAGCTCCATCCTGAAGCTATCTAAGAATTTATCAAGATTGTCTTATTCCCATAAGTTCTGGTGTGATTGAAAGTGGCTTGTCATGAATAGTAAAGGTGATCCTATCACCTTTTGTGCTAGGAACTGAGGAAGAAAGCCAAATATATATTTCTTATTATTTCAGTGCATCACAACAGTCTCCCTCTGCCTCCTGTGTTTTACTGTCTTCTTATGTGTGTGTCTCAAGAACTGCTTTGAACTCATCCCGGGGACCTGCCTGTCTTAGTTACTTTTTACTCATTGCTGGGACAAAATACCAGACACCCAAAATGAAGGAAGGAAAAGTTTATTTCTTACAGTTCTTGGAGGTTTCAGTCCATACTCAGTTGGCTCCAAGGCAGCATGGCATGGTGGGGCAGCCCTTCATGGCGGCTGCAAACAGCAAGAAGTGAAACTGGCAAGAGACACACCCTCTTCTCGCCATTACATCATATCCTGGCTCCACCCCTAGGTGGGTGTAACACGCACACCACCAATCCCAGTGCTAGACAATGAACCAATCACAAAACATGAGGCCTTGAGAGGGGGCCAAAGGAATATATAATCGATAACACTGCTCGTTATTCATGCTAAGTTTCAAGAATTTTTCGGCACATTACAACAACTTCTAGGATCCAGAGCATAAGGAATAAATTGAATAGGGATGGTGACTTGGTTTGAATATGGTTATTGTCCCCACAGTCACATGCATTGAAAACAACCAACACAGTCACTGGAAGAAAGATAGCATCTTTAATAAATGGTGCTGGGAAAACTGGCTTTCCACATGCCTGAGACTAAAACTAGACCCATGTCTACCACCAAGCACTAAACTAAAGTTGAAATGGGTCAAAGAATTAAATATTAAAGCAGAAACACTAAATCTACTGGAACAGAATGCAGATAAAAATCTCAAAGACATAGAGGTGGGCAGAGAGTTCATAAACAAAACCCAAACTGTACAGGAGTACATGAAAGAATTAACAACTGGCATCTTATCTTATTAGTTGTTGTACATCAAAAGAAATCACCAACAGAGTGAGAAGAAAACCCACAGATTGGGGAAAAATTTTAGGCAACTGTCCCTCAGGCAAAGGACTTCTATCTAAAACATATAAAGCATTGAAAAAAATCAGCCACCCCCAAATTCAAAGACTCAGTTCCAAAATGGGCATCTGAGATGAATATATACTTCTCAGATGAAGAAATACAAATGATGAATAAATACAGGAAAGAATGTTCAACATCATTAGTTATTCAAGAAATGCAGATTAAAACAACACTGAGATTCCATCTCACTCAAGAAAAAGAGTTATCATGAAGAAATCCAGCAATAACAAACACTGGAGGGGCTATGGGGAAAAAGGAACCCTTCTCCACTGTTGGAAATCAGTGTGGAGATTCCTTGAAGAACTAGACTAATGGTCTTGTTTGACCCAGCTATTCTGGTATTTTCCCAAAAGAATTAAAACTATCACACCAACTGATATATGTGCACCTATGTTTATAGCAGCACAATTCATAATAGCTAAATCTTGGAAGTCACCCACAAGCGCACCAACCAAGGAATAGATATATAAGAGGTATTTTTTTTTAACGATGGCATGCTACTCAGCTATAACAAAGACTAAATTCAAGGCTTGTATAAATAAATGGATGCAACCAGAGACCATACTCATAAGTGAAATAAATCATACTCAGATATGTAAACATTGTATTATCTCCCTAGTGTAAGAAACTGAAAGAGTAAATAAGATCCAAAATATACACTAGATACTGTGAAAGGGAAAGAAATTGCTCAGAAAGAAAGAAAAATTGGAATGAGGGAAAAAAGAAAAGAAGGAAGGGAAAAGAATCTATCTATCTATCTATCTATCTATCTATCTATATGATAGCTAAGATATTTATACTACTACTTTCTTTTAGTTCATTGAAAAGAATGGTTTGTGCTTTCGTTGTTTGATCTATTTTCATGCCTATGTCTTGTAATCTGAGCCACTACTTTGAAGATACAATGTGCGATATACTCACCATTGTTAATTTCTTATTATCTCATTATGAAATTCTATATCATTTTTATTATTTTTTCTGTTTAAAATAAAAGCCCTGAAAAACAACAACAACAACAACAACAACAACAACAATCCCACTTGTCTGTAAGATGCAAACAGATGTTTTTTAAAAAAGTACATTTTAAAGTAGATGGAGCACTTTACTTTGGCTATGTATTTATGATGTTTTTCTTAAAGTGAGATTATGTTTTTCTTGCTTTTGTGCACTGTGGTGGAGGGAATGAATTTTAGAGAAAAAAAAGGGTTCAAACCCTGGCTTTGCTTTTCACTGAAGCTGTAACTTTATACAAAGCACTAAACCACTTATGTGTCAGTAACGTGTGCCCCTGATACTTGTAAAATGAGATAAGCATGAAAACTAGTGTCTGACATTTATTCACCTTAAATTTCTTTTATTGGTCCATGTTTGTGGGGCGTAACGTTTCCATGCCTTAAGTAGGTTTGGTCCATCTGCACAACACATCACTCCTCAGTCCCTTCTTAATGCCTTTCCCTTCCTGTCCCTCTCTCCACCTCTGGATCCCCTTCCCCTTTGAGAAAAGTCCCTACTTTCTATTATCTTTTACTTTGCTCTGTATTTATAATTCAGGTTTCCCATAAAAGCTAAATCTTGGAAACAGCCTATATGTCCA
Source organism: Hydrochoerus hydrochaeris (assembly GCA_004027455.1). Classification (NCBI taxonomy): domain Eukaryota; kingdom Metazoa; phylum Chordata; class Mammalia; order Rodentia; family Hydrochaeridae; genus Hydrochoerus; species Hydrochoerus hydrochaeris. The sequence goes on along the minus strand of PVLA01007942.1, from coordinate 59,065 downwards.
TGAACAGGTGAATGGATAAAGGAAATATGGTATTTCCATGAGTGGAGCACTACCCTACCATAGAGAAAGATGAACTTGAGTCATTTGTAGGTAAATGGATTTGCCTTGGGACTATAACGGTAAGTGAAATAAATGAGACAGATAAGTTTAAATATCTCATGGTATCAGTCCACCACTTTATTTTAGTGCATTTTTCAAACTTTGGTCAATGATGAAATAGTTGAATGTGCATGGAGTTGTTTTTTATCCCCTATTCTGTTCCGTTGAACTTCATGTCTATTTTTGTGTGAATTCCATGCTGTTTGTAACACTGTAGCTTTGTAAAATAATTTCAAGGACTGGGTTGAGATGTTTTTTGCTTTACTCTGGTTTTCCAGGAGTTCTTTTGTTATTTTGGGTCTCTTTTGGTTCCATATGAATTTTAGGATTGATTTCTCTAGTTTTGTAAAACATAGCATTTATTTTGTAATATATAGTGTTATTCTATTTTCTCACTCTTTAATGGGTTATAGCATCTTTCCATTAAGATAAACATAGGTCTACACTTCCATTTTTGAAAGTTACCTCGTATGCTGACAGGCAGAACAAATTTTTATTCTTGTTTGACATTTAGATTATTTCTAACTTTATAAAGATGTATAATCATAGCTGAAATAGAAATTCTTACACACTTTTTGACATGTAACTTTTAAGAGAGATTTCTAGAACATTATTATTCATTTAAAAATTATCTCTATTTTAAACTATCTTTTTATCCAGATACTTACTTATTCTGCATTTAAACTACTCCTCAAACCAGGAATGGTGATCCATCCTGTAATCCCAGCTCCTAGAGGCTGAGGCAGAAGGATTAGGTGTTCACTGCCAGCTGGGACTACAAAGCGAGTTCAGTCTTGCTTATGTTGGAGATTTTCAGTAGTTCTGGTAATTGAATCTAGGCCCCAAACATACAAGGTAAGCAGCCTACCACTAAGCTATACTCCATCCTTCCTCACTGGAACTTTTAAATCTCAGACCGATCCACACTGAGCCTCCAGCAGTTCATCAATAATGACTTAGTGTTCTGCCTTTTGGCTGCAGAAACTTTAGCTTCTGGGCTTCTTTCAGTAAATTGGGGTTCTCTGTATTTATCTACCTGTCTCTGCATTTGGTGAGCAACAGTTTGCCCTATGAACTTACTTTTTAAGTGGATTTAAGAAAAAGGTGTTGATTTTTCAGCTTCCTTGGCTTTTTACTTGGTAATAGGAAGTGGAGACCTCCAAGTATCCTCACATGCCAGACTAGAAGCATAAAGTTCTCCAAATTTATTTTGAAATATTTTGACAATGATATTTCAGTATTATTGTTTTTTTCTATAATACTGTTTTATGATTTTTTTAAAAAAAGAAATCTACATTATTAATCTGAATCTAAAGAATTTACTAAAATGCTAAAAGAGTACATGGCCAAAAAAAATTAAGAAACTAATCAAAATGAGTAGCAACTGAAAAAATTTATGCTTGATTCTATTTTGCTTGGCATAGTACCTTTCAGCTTTGGTAGAGGTCTCATAGTTTTGGCAGGGTGGGTGACCATCGCAGGAAGCAGATTCCCGAGTTAATTCTGTGACAACAGACACTTGCTAAGTCCTTCTGTGCATGAAACTAACTCTCCCTGCACTGAGTCCCAGCTCATAGCTGCTATCACTTGAACATATTTCTTCTCAGAAAAAAATCAAAGCGTCAATGCAAACAGGAAGGAGAGAACAGGGATGGAGCAAAATATAAAACTCTGTCATAGAAAACAATCCATTCTACAGTTCTGCTTTGTGAGTCGTTCAATAACAGCTTCTGAATAGAGAGCAGGACACTGGGTCTTCCTGCAGGATTCGTTGAGATTTTACTACATTTTTCTTCGTTGTGGTCTCAGCTCCCGCGTGCTGCTCAAAGCACTTTACGAAGCTCATTGCCAGGGAAGGTACCAGGTTATGTTCCTGGCCTCTGCTCTTCCCAGCAGCTGCCACAGCTAATGGAGAAATGAAAGTCTCAGAGTTGGCTGGGAACCTGGGCAGAGGCAATGGTGGAAACCCCAGAAGGGAGGTTCTCATGGTCTGAAAGCCAAGTTTTTCTTCACTTTTGATGATGCCTGCTGCTCTCTTTGGTGAAGCCGATGGCACACGACAGGGGCATCACTCCATTAAGGCTGCTGGCAGACCCCAGGCTGGGCACGCTTTCCAGAGAGGCTGGAGCAGGTTAAACATCCAGCAGAGACAAATGCGTGTTGACAAAATGGCCCAAACCCATTTTTCAAAGTAAAAATTGAAGCTGTGCTTTTGGAGGCTATAGACACGGATCACTGCAAGAAAGTTTATTTCAAACGTGGAAAAAAGTATAAAAAGGGCACATTTCCTTTCTAGCTTCAGCTCCTTTATCTTGACCAAGACTAATACAAGAATCTGCTCTAAAGAAATGGCTTAGTTACCACCCGCACCTGAGCACATATGTTATACAACAAGGAGACTTATTTCCTTTGTGAAAAACAAGGTACCCAAAACTACATCATTTCTTTATTCAAATAATCTTCTCATCAAAGGTGGGAAGAAGAAGATATTTTGAGGTTTTCTTAATGGATATTTTAATTATCAGTGATCTTTCAACTCTTTTTTTCATTTACCAAAGAGGGAAAGACGAAGCAGTTTTATGGAGTCGCACGATGTTTTGTCGCGGCACCTCCCCAGTTCAAAAGGGCGGACGACTGAGAGGAAATGTAGAGAAAGCACGGAGTGTCAGCTGCGTCACTAGCCTTTATTTTCTTCCTACTCACGCAGGGTATTTTACCTGGTGGGGTCAGGCCATACAGTGTTATTCAAAATTAGTCATTATTGGAAGCATTTTACTTTCAAAAATGTTTGAGATACTAGGAGGACTCCATGTAAGGGAGAGTGGAAAATATACAATAAATCTGGCTGAGTTTTAAAAATAAAAATCTAGAGTATGGAGAGGGAAATTTCTCTATCCTGGATATAAACACACACTTTAACTGATGATTGGTTTATTGGAGTTTCTTTATCTGTACCACAGTATTCAGGGAGGCTGCTAATGTGTACAGGGAAAATGGCATTCTTATGTTTTTCTGAACTGTAATTGAAATCAAGCTTTTCCTAAATTACTAGATGTCTCCCAAAGCCTCATGCAAGGTGGTGGGATCTTGAGGGTGTGATACTCATAGGTCCACTGATGAGCTTACATCTTAAGTGTGCTGTGGGGAGGTGAACCCTGGCTGGAGGAGGTGGTCACTGGGAGTTGGCCAGGAAGGGTCATCTCCCTCCTCCCACCTTGATCCCTCTGTTTCCCACATGCATGCCCTGAGCTCTTTCTTTTCTGCCATGCAGTCCTAACTTGGAGCTTACTGACTGTGGACTGAAATCTCTCCAAACTGTGAGTCAAAATAAACCTTTCCTCCTCAGAGTTGTGTGTGGCGGGTATTGTGCCTCAGAGATGAGAAAGTAACTAAGACAATTACTAATATAGGAAATTGCACAAAAATGATTAAAATATCTGGAACTTTTGGGTACTTTTACCAACACATGGAAAAATAAGAATGTCTCATTTTTGAATCAACATAGCAATGTGTTCAAATAGAAAAATACATAAATTTAGTAAGAAACATTTTGGATCAAAGGATACTGTCATATTACTTTTCACATCCTAAATATATTTCATCTTAGTCTACAATTTTCAATTCAATTCTCTTTGTTTATTATCTACTTTAAAGCATGTATTATGTTAGGTTGTGCAAATTACAGTCATTGCAAAGGCTGAGCATTCATTGGAGGGTGCTGCTGTGTCCGAGGTGACTGTGATAAAAGGAACGGTGTGATCATCTTTTTGTTTTTTTTTTGAGAAATAAAGACCGACTATACAGTCATTTGTATCCTGTCTCCATCCCAGTAATATTCTTTCATTCTTTGTAGATTCATCTTTGGAATGCTGACCTTTACAAGGCAAAAGCCAAGACAGAGGCTAGATGAAGATACCCATACTCACTCCCCTCAACTCCCTCACATTGGCGCCTCAAACTAATGTGGTCATCCTGGTGATTCTATGAAACCCTCAGCAGGTCATCCGCATTTCACTACATCATTTACCTAACTCTCCAGGTCCCTGGGATAGTTGGTTGGTAGGAGACTGTCTAGAGACCACCCCAGATGCATCCATTCTTCTGGGCCACAGAAAAAACTTGTTTTCCAATGAAAAAGTTGTTCAGAGTATAATCTGGTACTTCAATACATTTTGCTTGGGAATATCAGGATTTTATCAGGTGTTATGGTTTAGATCTAAAATGTTCCCCCGAAGTCTCATGTATTCAAATGTGGGGCTGGGGCTGGGGGTTTAGCTCAGCGGGGTAAATGCTTGCCAGGCAAGCACGAGGTTGTGAGTTCAATTCCTGGTACAAAAAAAAAAATCCCAGTAACAAAAAAGAAAAAATCAATGTGGGGCTTTGGAAGGGTGAGTTGATCACAGCAGTGCTATTCAGTTCATGGCTGGGTGTATAGTTAGGAGGTGGGGCCTGGATGGAGCCTGGTTGGTCACACACTGGGGTGTGACCTGAAGGTTCTATTTTCATCCCTGGTTCCTCTCTTCTCTCTCTGCTTCCTGGCTGTCATGACCGAGTAGGTTTCCTCCATCCTTCCCTTCCACCATGTCTGCCTTGGAGCCAACCATGCACTAACTCCTTTGAAGCTGTGAGCCAAATTAAACCTCCTTTAAGTTGCAGGTGTATTATATTTTGTGTCAGTGACAGGAAAGTGACTAATACATTGAACTTCAGTAAGGATATACCACTTGATTTGTGGCCTTTATTAAAAAAGAGATAGTTAATTGGAAGATGTTGTACATTTTATATGTATTTTTATATTACACATTTATATTATGCTGAATATGTGGATTTATTGCTGAGAAAATTTTGTTTGATTTTCAGATAAAAATATGAAACCTGACCCTTTTAAGTGCTGGTTCAACAATAGTAGCTTAGGAGCCAACTGAGACAGTATAAAACTAAGGTCAATTACTGTTTAAGTTTTATGGAAACTAAGCTAATTTCATGCTAGGCTTGTTAGCAAATGGAATACATCTTTAAAAACACTTAAGTCCTTTGTCAGTATCCCTTTCCCAGGTTGAGGGCATATGCACCTCTGCCCAATATCAGGAGGAAGTCCCTTGAGGCCTGGCCTAACATGGTCTCTCCAGCAAGGAGATGAATTCATGGAACAAGGGTTCTTCTTGATGTAGAGGTTCAGCGTTGTGCCAATCACCAGGTCCTTATTAGTTTTATTTTAGCTGCATGATCTGGGGGCAAGTTAATATATGTAATCTCAGTTTCTTCATCTGTAAAATGGGCATCATAAACAAACGTGTATTACAGATTGTTAGTGGGGGAGCAAAATGAGCTTATTCTGGTTTAATGGTAAGCAGAATGTTGCTGCTCTCACTGGATCATACGTAATCGCCTTTGTTATTGTTATTCTAGTTCTTATGCACTCCAAAATAAAGTCATTGGCATATGTGTTACCAACTGCCCAGCCTCTCTCCCCCTCCTGTACCTTTGTTTCCTCTGTGCCATCCTTGCATTATTGAGCTCAGTACCAGATGAAGCTGGACTGCTCTGCATGAGCCGTTTTCTATCTGTAAACTTGACTCTATTTTCTTGCCCCTCTCTGTTCCCTAGATCTTCAATCTCATCTGCCCTTTGCTCTTTTCCTTTGGTCTATAAATAGGGAGGTGGTGAATTAGTTTGACTGTGCAATCTTGATTGGCTTGGGAGCTGCACAGTGGTTAGTAAACCACGCTTCCGGGGGGTATCGGTGGGTCAGAGTCCTGACCTTGGAGTCCACAGCTGATCCTTAGTCCCTTCGTCTCCTGCACTGCTGCCTCACTCTGCTGCCACTGTGAACTGAGCAGCTTTGCTCTTGGATGCCATTCTGCACATGATGCTCCTGCCTCGCACCAAACATGGGCTGAATCCACTGAAACCATGAACAAAATAAATCTCTCTTCCTTTAAGTTATGGGTGTGGAGTATTCGGTCCTAGCAACAGGAAAGCTGACTAATCTGAAACAAAAAATACAATACAATACAAAACAACCTCAAAAAACCCACAAAAGCTCTTCTCCCACCCCACAGCCTATACCTACACCCTGACTACCTCAACTTCAGCAGACATAATCATCACATCTTAACTGTTTCGTTTCCAAATTTGAACTCTGAGCAACTATCTGTATTAGAATTGTGTGAACTTACTTCTCTTGGTCAGGAAAGTTCAAACCTTTGTAGTCTGGATGTCTCCTCCTCACCACAAAAGGTTCATCTCTGGCTACCTTGTAAGAACTCTGTGGTGGATGGATGGAGAACTGCAGGTCAACTTGTAATACCGGATGAAATGAATCAGCATTGTGCTGAGCGTGGATGGCTCACCTGAGGACTGTTGCCAAGATAAAAAAAAGTATGAGAGGAAGAGTTCAGTGTTGTTGCTCGGTGCTGTTGGTTCTCCTGTTTCCATGGGTTCTCCTGGAGGAGCCTGCTGAGCTTCTTTCCTGATACAAACTTGGCTGTTCTCATCAGAGGAGCTCAGGACCTTGTTGTCACTGAGAATGGCAGCAGTTCACTTTGGGGGAGCTCTGATCCTTACTTTGAGCATTGCTTCCTGGCTTTGGAGGGGAAGATGTGTGCTGTTCAATCTCCAGGAGAAGCTTGTCACCCAGCTCCCTGATATAAACTTGGCTGTTCTCATTGTCGGAGGGTCTTGGGACCTCATTGTCACTGGGGATGGCTGTGGTACTCTTCTGGGGAGCTCTAGTCCTTACTTTGAGCATTGCTTTCTGGTTCCAGTGCAGAACCCTCAGTCTGCTGGTACAGACCCTTCATTCCACTGGAACAGACTTTCTAGTTTCTACCGCTGACCTTGTGACCTTCCCAATGCAGATCGGTGACATTGCATGAGACATTGTCATGGGCTCTGGGCTTCCTGTTGGACTCGTGGGAGGCACTGTCATGGACTCTAGGTCTTCTGATGAATTCATGCAGGATATTGCCATGGGATCCAGGCTCTCGGCTGGATTCTTTAGGTTTTAGTGTTGTGGAGAGGTTTCCTGTACTTTCTTTGTATTTGACTCTTTGGGTGACCATTATAAACAATACTATAAATTATATGTCCTGTATGTAATTATTTTATTTGCAACTCCTGACTACAAGAAACTCCTTATCTGCCTTCGCATTGGTCATCAGATCTTTGTCTCTAAACCTATGTGCTTCCATGTCACTGCTATAGTCGTTAAATGGAACTACTCGTGCCTTTTAAAATCTTTGTTAGACTTAATTGACTTTAAACACTCTATTCAGCAAGTGACTTTCCTTATATCTACTTTAGGTAGTTAAGTTAAAACATAAAGTGATAGAAAAAGTGAAATTTTTTTCTGTTTCCTCCTCAAGAGAAAGTAGCCATTGGTTAAATATGGAAACTAATATAAACTGAGAAATATTAACATGAGCACATTTTACCAATTTGTTGGTTATTAACTTAAATATGTCAATATGAGAACTGATAAACAGATGGATCAAGTAGATAGATAAATGGCTAGGGAATCAGAAGACTGAGCTCTAGTTAGCTGCATGACCAACTTTGGGATATTAGAAAATACATTTTTCCCTCTCTGTGACCTCAGTAATCCCACACAGAAAAATCAAGGTGGAAAGCATCACAATTCCAGATTTGAAGTTATATTACAAAATTATAATAATAAAACAGCGTGGAACTGGCAGAAAAATAGAATGTAGACCAGAGGAATAAAAAACAGAAGTCAGAAACAACACTTTGTACCTTCAGCCATGTGAGTTTTGACCAAAGCGCTCAAAACATACATTTGAATAAAGAAGACCTCTTTGACAAGTGGTGCTTCCAAAACTGGTTATCCACATACAGAATACTGAAACTAGATCCCTGTCTCTCACTCTGTATTCATATAAAGTCAAAATGGATCAAAGACCTAACTGGAAAAAGAGAAAGGTTGAAACTACTGGCCAATAACATGATGGAAGCACTTGAAGTCACAGGACCAGGCAAGAACTTCCTGCACAGAACCCCAATGGCACAGGAAATAACACACACAAAAACTAACAAATGGAACTGCATCAAATTTAAAAGGTTTTGTACAGAAAGGAAACATCAACAGAGTGAAGAAACAGTCTACAGAATGGGGAAACATCACTGCCTGTCACTTTTCTAACAGAAGACTCACATCTAGAATACATGAAAAACCAAAAAAATAAAAACTCCAAGACCAAATGACCAAATTTTTGAAAAGCAGTAAATGGAATAGATACTTCTCAAAAGAAGAAGTGCAAATACCAACAAGAACGTGAAAAAAACTGCTCATCATCTTTAGCTATTAGAAAAATACAAATGAAAAGAACTCAGATTCCTTCTCCGGTCAGAATGGTTATCATCAAGAATACGAGAAACAGCAAGTGCTGGTGAGGATGTGGGCGAAAAGCACCTTTGTACACTGTCAGTGAGAAGTAAACTGGTGCAGTCTCTGTGGAAATGAGCATGGAGATTCATCAAAAACTACAAATAGAAATTCCATTTGACCCACATGTATCTCTACTGGGTATATTGTTGAAAGAGTTACAGAAATCACACTACAGTGATACATATCCATGGTTTATGCTAGAGAAATCCACAATGGCTAAGCTCTGGAAATAGCTTAGATACCCACTGAAAATGGATAAAGAAAATGTCTGTCTATCTATCTATCTTTCTCCCATTCCATCTCTTTACTTTGTTGACTATAATGAAGGCTTTTAACTTGATATAACTCCAGCTGTGTATCTTTGCTTTTGTTTTCTGTGTTTTGGGATCGTATAAAAAATCATTGTCCAGCCAATGTCACAGTTTTCCCCTTATGTTTTCTTCTAGTTGCTTTACAGTTTTAGATTTTATATTTAAGCCTTTAACACATTTTGAATTGATTTTTGTATATGGTCTGAGACAAGGCTCTGATTTCATTCTTCTTTATTCAGGGATCCGGTGTCCACAGTACCATTTATTGAAGAGACTTTTCCTGTGTGTTGTGTACATATTCTTAGCAGCTTTGTGCAAAATCAATTGATTTTAAATGCTTTGATTTATTTCTGTACCCTCTATTCTGTTTTAATCTGTCTTTTGTTATAGGGATTCCAGCTAAGAACTCAGAAGAACAGAAGGAAAATGAGTTCTTCTGTCCACAATTACACATTGTGTTTATGCATAGAAATAAATGAGTTATGTATTAGTATCTGTGTTTTCTGAATACGTTTATTTCAACAAAGAGAGCACTAAAAATCATTGAAGAAGAAGCACAGTGAGGTAAGAAGAGTCACTAGCATTAAAAAAGGAGAAGGAAATGATGAAAGAGTGTAAAGGGCGAACAGCTACAACCTCTAGCTGGGCTGCGCCGGTGTTCTGTGGAATCACGGTCACTGGGTCTCGATCTCTGGCTTCGCTCTGACGTCTTTCACATTAGCTCCCAATCTGATTATTTGTCAAGTCAGATTTTCCCTCAGGTTTTGTTTTCTTCCCAGCATGTGCTGATTTGGGCTTCCCATCTAGATTATATTTTCATACAGGATTTACGATCCTTCAAAATATTCTTCCATCTGGAAATTTACTCACAGTAAGTGGCCAGCATTCACCAGTGAGTTGATGGTCACTCCCATGTTTTGATCAGATAAAGAGCATACTCATGGACAAGTGCAAGGGAGTTTTCTAGCATTTAAAGACAGAACAGGTGTAGTTTTACCCATAAAGAAACTCAAGGATCTAGGCCAGGAAAATGCTGATAGTCCCCTACTAGTTCTATGGATTATATGTGACAAGAGTAAATGATTTAAAATATAAGGCAAATAGTTATTTGGCCAACTCAATACCAAATAATCCACTTCCTGACTGATTTTTTAAAACAAAATTGACTAAATTACCCAATTGTTTCATCTTTGTGCAGACAGAGCCCAAGTTTCTATTGATGAAGCTATATTTCCTGCTTATGCTCTGAAACAGCTGTAGTTTGGTGATTTGAAATAACTTAATGAGGTATTGATCGTGTCTGTTCAACATGGTCGGGAACAACTTCCAACGCTATGGAAGGCAGCGTCGTAAGGCAGGGCCTGAAAGAAAGCTGCGTTTCTAGCGAATGCAGCAGCAGAGGAGTTCCTGTCAACGTGGTTACTTAAATTGGATGTGTTAGAGGAATGAATTATTTAATTGTAGATGCAAAATATGAGTTCACTTGCTCACTTGGAATTTGCCATTGGAACTAAATCACATGCATCTCAGGAAACATAAAAATGAGAGATGAATTGTAGCCACAAGTTATGTTTTGAGGCAAATTTTAGTAGTTGAAAAGAGAAGAGACAGAGAAAGCCTTGGAGTAGAAATAAGGCTCTAGGGAAAGGGGATAAAAACACTGTTCCTTTTGCACATTTCCTAAATATTCCCTGGTGGCTCATAAGGAGCTTCATGATTGCATCTTGGCTGTGGAGTGGGGTGGAGCTCTGCCACAAATCAGCAAGGTGCAGGGAATTTGGAGGAGGTTACCTCAGAGGTGGGTGCACTGTATCCAATTCTGCATAATCCAATTGGCCAGATTCTGATTTCATGCATACACTGTTGGCATCCAGGCATTATCTCTGAATTACCCAATGTTGCAAAAGAACTTTCTGGAATCAGTGGGCCGGTTGCTATATGAAACAGATAAATGACTGTTAGCCTGGAGTAGTTATTTAAGCCACTGACCCCTACTCTTTCTGGCCACTTCCACTACCTTTCATTAAGGGAGGTTTTCAGGGTTTCTGGGTAGAGGAATTTAGGCCTTATACTTTTGAATATTGATAATCCTAAGGATGTTAAAGGGATTTGCATGTCACAGTCTTAAACACAACTCGGTCTTATTTCTTGGTGAGATATTAATGTTAAACCACTGCTGATTTGTTTGGTTGCAGCGAATCTGGGCTTCCTCACGAACTTAGATTGCTTCAACTACAAAACAGATGAGAACCAGAAAGGCTGGCACAGTGTACCACAAGACGGAATGGCATTGCATTTCCTGCCAGTGCATTCTGAGAAATCTTCTGGGTCTAGGGAGTCACTGGGAGGAAAGCAGGCAGCCGGCTATTCTGAGTGGTTGACATTTCTTGCCCTGAGGAAAGTGTCTTCTTAGGGCCCTTTGACTTGCAGGTATTTTCTTAAATTTAAGTTTAATTAGGCTGCTTGATTTGAGGCAAATTCCTTGGCCAAGGGTGATTTTTGGCTCGAGGGGGGTGATAGTGGCATTGAGTGAGCAGAGGCCAGTGATGCTGCTAAACGTGCTAGAGTGTGCAGAGAGGTCTCACAGCAAAGATGGGTCTGGCCCCAAACATTACGAGTGATAAGGCTGGGAAACTCTAGAGGGAAACCTAATTCTTATGCTCAAGGAAGAAATAATAATGAAACTACGAGGGACTTAATTTCTGCTGACTAGAGGAGAGAAAGAAATATCAGCCAGCAGAGGTAAAAGTGTGACAAGCTGCTTTAATGGGCTTGTCAGGTGTGTGGATTTCTCTGGACTGTGGCTTACCACCACTTTGGTCACTTGCCCAAAGCCTTGAGGGTAAAGCTGACTCACACGTAATGATATGTTTATATAAAATTTATAGTTAAATAGATACAAATCATAGTGTTTTTTTTTTTTAAAATGCTCTTCTCGCTTCTATTGCCAGATAATTATCATTTACTCATTACCTTCTGGACCCTGGCACTGGGTTCAATGTGTTTTTTTTTTTTTAAAACAGTGAACACTCAGATTCTTTTTATTGTAAGACGGTGACCCACATCAGCTGTCTAGATGAGGAAAGAGGAACTTCTTTGGAATCAGAAGGAACTTCCCATAGATGCCTTGCTTTTCTATATACAGGGTAAATCGGTGCAGAGATGAGCAGCTTTGGGATGGAAAGATTCTCAGCCTTTCTGAATAGAGGAATTTGGGCCTCATGCATTTAAATATTGATAACATTAAGGATGTTAAAGGGATTTTTGCTTGTTACAACCTTACAGACCAGTTTTAGATCTGTTTTGCTGGTCTAAAGGGAGACCTTAATGTTAATGACCTCTACGTTCTCTTCCTACCCAAGAGGATCATGTCTTTTTCTGCTGGCCAGCTGGAGGTGAGGCAGAGGGGTCACACACTCATTTGAGCAGATTGTAAGTTACTTTGAGAAATTCGGAAAGCTGGAAAAATTAGGTGCCAGCTTTGAATGCATGCCTGTATGCATTTTCCCGGGATGAATTCTGTATCTATTTAATAATGTAAACAGTCTATGACTCTAAAATGTAAAGGATTATTGTGGGAAGATATGATGCTAAGAAGTTCAGGGTTGTAAGTTTCTATTACCAGTGGTTATCAATTTTTCTCATCTTCTTTTTCCCCCATTACTTTTCTTTTCCTTCTTGCTTGCCTTCTCTCTCTCTCTCTCTCTCTCTCTCTCTCTCTCTCTCTCTCTCTCTCCTTCTCTTCTCCCTCCTCCCCTCCCCCTCTCCTTCCTCCCCATCTTCCCTGTGCTGGAACTCAAGACCCACAACCTTGCATATGCTAAGCACTCTACCACTAAGCTGCTCACCCAGCCCTCTACGACTATTAACTTTAAGTAGAAGAAACTCCATCCTGTAATCCTAGCCATCACCCTTGACCCCGAGAACTGCATGCAATTGTGCATTATTAGTCACAGAAGGACAAAGGAAAATAGTAGAGCTGGGTCAGGATCCCTGGCACCTATACTCAGTGTGGTGGTTGCAGATAAAGACTTGTTTTGCAGCCTCATCCATCAGAGCTACACGTGGAGCACCAGAGAATGACACTCATCTTTCTCTCCAGATTTCGGAGCCAGTAGAGAGTTGGGCTAGAGAAAACAGACAGATGGGGGATAAAAGAAAGTTGGCTTCACTGAACATGGCTTTATATGAGAGCCAAATGGACGCAGTAATACTTCCTCTGAACCGGAAAGACTGCACCAGCTGTCCAGGGTTTGCTGGCCCAGCCCAGGTGAGCTCCTTTCTTTCTGCTGGTCAGCACATCTGAGCTACTGAAGGTGATGGTGTCTCTGAAGGGGCTGTACCTGCCTCACCTACCGGATGTCCCTCTCTCCCAGTTTCCTTCCAATATTGTCCTCCTGGGTACAGGGTGCATAGTCTCTGCTCTGTTTCAAAAATAAGGAGTTAGGAATCAAACTCTCTCCTAAATTTAATTAAAATTTTGCAATAAAGCACATTACCCTGAATGGCTTGTTAAAAAAAAAAAAAGGAAATAAGAGTCTATCAAGGCCATGGAGAGCTAAAAAAGCACCGATCATAATGGAAACTGCTCCTAATGGAGTGGGTTCCACTGCAAACACCTCTTAATGTCAACAGATGAGCATCAGACATTTATAAGTAGAGCTGAAGTTGGCCAGGAGGAAGCGCTTCCCAGTGAGAAATGTGGGTGCTGGAATCAGAGATCCAAGCTCCAGAGCCAACTATGAACCCCAGGAGTACTGTTATTTCTGAATGACTTTTTCTTCTGTTTGCCTTCTCTCATTTCACCTTCCTTGGCTCTACAGAGAATTCTCTCAGGCTTTCCTTGGATTTTTAATGTTTTCAAGTTGTCACCCTTCCCAAATGATAACAGTTGTTACCTTTCAGAAAGGTTCTCCAGACTCTGAAAGGAGCCATAACATTCTGTTGAGGCTTTAGGGTTCTCATAGGCACAATCACCTACTGTTCCGCTTTGTCTGGTCTCTCTCAGTATCTGATTTTCTGGGAAGGTTATTAATAGTTCCTCCATCCACTCTCAAGAATGTCCTAGTTTGGATAATAAATCATACGGTCATTCTGCTTTTTCTTTAATGTGTTTGGTTTGTTCATTCTAAGAAGAGGAATGGATTTATTGTTGCTCGCACAACTATAATTAGTTTTATAAAAAGCTATGGTGTGATATTTGGAATTGTGATGGCTTTCAGAAAGTTGGCACTTTCTACCAACCCTTCATTTATACTGTGTTTAACTCCTAATTAGAACTTTTTATTTTTCTGGCCCCCATTATACTGCCAATTATTGTAAACCTTACCATACAAAGTGAGATGAAATGGTCGTCACTGGTCTCAAAGCAGACGCCAGTGGACCACTGCTTCCCGGTTTCTTCAGCCTGATGTGGAATCCTTCTCGAAGCCCTTCTTTGTCCGTGATCCTCCAGCCACATTTTCCCTACCAGGTTGTTAGACCCTGCCTGCTGTATCCCCATTTATTAATGCTGTGTCACACAGAAGAAAAGAGCTACAGAACAGATTGACCCTCTCCTTCCCTGCAGTTCAAACTCACTGTCAGGTTAGAGGTCAGTGTAATGGCAGTGGCTGCATGTAGAGTCACATTAGTGCTTTTTGCCAGCCTCAATAGGAAATCTGTAGTCCCCTGCTATGACAGTACTGCTTATTAAACTAGGAAGATATTTCTGAACCTGTTGATCCGTACCATCGCCCCAAAGTCCTCTAAGTTGTCTTGCAGCTCATTTTCTTAGCTGTCCCCTTAGGCATCTCTGGATGTCTCTAGATCCAGCCTATTCTGATTAGCTCCTGTCCATGCCATGTAGGTAGGTGGCTGGACATCACCTCTGGTTTGTCTCCCGTTTCTTCTCTTCCAGGTAAGTGGCTTCCCGCAATTTTAAAAGTATGGATAAAAAACTAGTTCTTTAGAATTTAGCTTCTTTCATGATTGTGTGTGTGTGTGTGTGTGTGTGTGCACGCGCGTGCTTTTAGGATGTTTTGCAAGTAACTTTGCTGCTCAAGTTGGCCGATTCTTTTTTTTCCACAAGGATGATACCTTTAGAGGTACAGTATTTTCTTCAAACAGAATAGGAGCTGGAACCCATTTGACAGATGGCCATCACATTTTTGGATAATGTTGATAATGGCAGGTTCACTACCCCTGGAGGATATTTTGCCTTCTGAAGTTAGTTACACAGAATGACCTATATTTCTCAGAAATATTCTTTATTTCAAGGAGTCATATACGATAGCAACAGAATTAGTCTCTTAGCTTAAGACGTGTTTCTCCAGATGATCTTTGCTTAGCAGTTGCCTCCATATCCATATTCATGAATGTTTCCTAACATCTGAGAAATGCCACAGAGCTAAGGAGACTGCATGGTCCTGATTGCTGCCTTTTGGCTGAGAAATATGCTTTGGGCTTATTTAGGAGACCAGTTATTCCTATCAAAGTTATTCTTGCCAAAGGAATCAGTCATTCTTATCAAGGAATGAATGAATGAATGAACACAATGAAGGAGATTGGACAGAAAATTGTCTTTCAGTCTTTGTAGGAAATTCCCCGAGGATAGGAACTTCATGGCTTCTGATTGGCCTATTTCAATGTTTCATCAGAACCACAATGGGAGTTTCTCCTTGAGCCCAACTGACACCTTTTGAGCTAATTTAGACAATGTCTTCCATGGCTTCAGGATCCTGTGTGAGTTTCTGATGTCTGGCTGAGGTCCTAGGCTAGCCTTTGTGCTGACAGGACAGGGGTAGAAAGAAGAAAGGGCAAATGTGTATTATGGATCTCTAGTGTTGTAGAGAACTCTATCATCAACTTCACCTTCTCATGTAGTAAAGGAGAGTGTTTTCCTTTGTCCTGGACATCTGATTATATGACAGAGTAGTGACAGCAGGAATGGTCATTTCTTTTTGTACACCAGATGTTGTTTCAGCTTTGGATATTCAGAAGGAAGGAAATGATTATAGAGAAAAGTAGATTTTCTTATTTATGTATTTTGATTTTCTAGGAAAAATATGTTACAACTAAAGTTCAAACCTAAGTATAAGAATAATGTATTTTGCCTTTTGAACAACTGTTTCCTGCTTCCTTTTTGTCTCCTCCTCCTCCTCTTCCTCCTCCTCCTCCTGTTTTCTGTGGTACTACAGATTGAACCCAGGGGTTTTGACCTATACCCTCAGCTCGGTTCAATCGTATTTTGAGAAACGTTCTTGCTCAGTTACCCAGGCTGGTCTTGAACTTTTGCTGCTCCTGCCTCAGCCTCTTGAGTATCTGGGATTACAGGCACGTAACACTGTACCCAACTCCCTCTGATTTCTAATTAGGCCAATAAGGTGACCACACTAATCTTCCCAGAGTATAATCAGGAAAACAAAGAAATAAACCTCTTTTTGAGAACTCTAGCTGTAGGATCTTTAGTTCTGGTTATGTAGAGAAACATATCCACGGATTCCTTTGTGGAAAAGTCACAACATGGTTTAATTTCTACTATTTTGGGGAGGAAGGAAACATCTTTCCTCCCAAAGGTCGCTTGTACTTTGCATAAGAGGAGGCTGTGGCTTGTGCGTTGACACTAAGCATGTACGTTCCTCCAGGGGCTGGGCATCGAGCCGGTATGGAGCAATGTTAAACAACAGTCTTTATGCCTTGGATGGTTCTGGATCTGGGCAACCTCCTGGTGCCCACCTCCCTCTGGGAGGAATATGCAGAAAGAGAGAGGAGGGTGCAGACCATGACTGGTGTGGCAAGCCATCTAACACTTCTAACTTATTTCTATGCTTCTGAAATAACCCCAGTATCTCTCAGCACACCTGCCTGCCAGGAGGGAGTGTCCTGAGCAAATAGCAGACTTGGGTTATTTTCTCATGGTAAAATAATATGTAAATCAATGCCATTCTGATTTCTACATGTTCCTGAGCTTGATTGCTTTGAGGTTGCTTGTTTTTGAGGTGATTAAAAACCTCAAACCAAAAAACCCTTATGCCTAGACTTTGAGCTTTTTCTGTGTGTTCTGGTTAGAATTCCATGAGCACGAGGGGCAGGGTGTAAAGGGAGCAGAGATGAGAGGCTGGAGGGATGTGGATGGATCTGAGTGACATTGAGGAAGTAGAGGAGGTACCAGTGAAGAGAGCGATGAACGTGAATGCTTAGATGTGTGTGAAGACAACTCGGGAGTGATTTCCTGAATTTTGCTTATTGTTTTCCAGCCAGCTAGAAATCTTCGGGCGAGCCCCTGGAGTGTGTAATCCCCATTTTCTGATTTTCTTCTTTTCTTTAAAGTCCAACCTGGATAACCAGGTAATACGGCCAGGTCTCGCTTGTGATCATGCTACAGCCACTGTACCCCAGGTGACAATTTGTTCTGCTAATAGTCTTTGTTACTGAATCCTAGACAGGTTTCTCTGTGGGCCGAGTGTCTTCAGAATCCTACTGTGCAGTGAACATTGTTAAACTGAGCATGTAAGACGGGTTATGTCAGAACTTCAAATGACTGTAACTCACGCTACCAGCTGATCGTTTAACTCACCCACACCACTCTTCACTCGAGTAGCAGGCTAGAAATTGTTTTCTTTTTCTAAACTGTTATTCAAGGCTAAATGAGCCACTGTTTTCGGTTTATAAAAACTCAATATGTCTACTCTCCCACTAAGTCAGAAGGGGACAATTTCGATTAATATTTTAGTAGCTTACAGTGGCTCCCAGATACCATCCAATTTGTCCCCGTAACAATTTTGAGAGTCAGGAAGCAAGCCAGTAAACAGGCACTTTGCATAGTTTTTACTTAATGGTAAATTTAGTGCTGTCTGGTCTAAGATGAAAACTGGAGAAATTATTCATGTGAAATCTAATTTAAGATCATCATTCTTGATGACAGTTATAACTTGCTGTTGGCAAGAACTTTGTTTGTGGGAGTGACAGGAGGCACATTGAACTCTGTCGGAAGGTGACACCAAGATCCCCCATAGCTACACAGGGGCTATGTGATGATTTTCTACTAGGGAGGACAGATTTTCATTCAGCCATTTGTTCTCTGTCTTGATACTGTGACGACTGACACGCATTTCTGATGTCTGACTTGGGATAAGCATTACAGTCATCACCACAAGCAGGGAAAAACAAATTGCCTGCCTGGGGATTTGAACTTTTGTCACTGGCCTCATTAGCATGGTATGCTAACCAGCTAAGACAGCCATGGGCATGCAATTATAAAACAGCATGAATCAAGCTCAGTCCAGGGCCCTGAAATTTAACCTCTGGATATATACATTAGCCTGGATACAGCTCCGTGGACAGATGCGACTTTTCTCTGAAGATCTTTCCTGAAAAATGGTTTGCGGTTCCCCTTCATGGAAACTTATTTTTCAAATTTAACAAGGATTAGAAACACTGGTGATTCTTGAGGAAATAGAGTTTAGTGTTTCCATCACTCTAGGTGTTTATTTTTGAACAATATTTACAATTATGTTGTTTCTCCGTGAAAAATGCATCCAATAACTTCCTTGTAACGATAAGGGCATGCTTAAACTGCACCTGAGTTGATGCTAGAGGGAGTTATGTGGGAGAGATTAACATTTTTGAATTAGATCACAAATAGCAAGACATTACTAAAATGGGAACTTTGTAAAAATGCTAGAAAATGAGACAAGATCCATAAAGACATTATTAAAAGGAAAAATTTCTCTGCAGTTAACTGATTCTGAAGACTATTTTGAAAATGAAACATTTAATTACAATCATTCATGATACAAAAATCACTGGGTTATGTAGGTAGATGACCATTTAGGAAGTGAAGATATGGTGGAAACGAACGTCTTATTTATAAATTGGAAACATCTTGACTATTTTGATTGGCAACGAATTCCTCCCCACCCCCATCACCTTCATGTCTCCTATTCAGGAGGTCATGAGGTCCTGCTGACCCTACCATCTAAATATTCTCCAATCCAAATCTCTTCCCAGGGCCAGGTGCTGGTCAAGAACACCCCAGTTTCCCATAGGGATGATGGCAAAGGTCCCATCTATCTCTCCTATCTGCAATCCTGCCTCCCTGAACCCCATTTCTCATTGTTTGCAAAAGCGAATGTGATCATGTTCCTACACTACTTCACCCTCTTATCCTAAAGTCCCCAGTGCCGACTAGCCCTTGAAAGACAGGTGGGTTTTCATGTTGTCTGTGGACGCTGGGTAGTAGCCGTGCATGCACATACATAAGCATTTTTGAAAATGTGGGCTCACATTAATGAAAGATGCTAATGTAAATCTCTGCCTTTATCTCTAACTAGGTTACTTCTATAACCATTGAAATATATATATATTTGTGTTGAGGCATTAAGTACATTTACCGTATCTATTTAGGATCCTCTTTTGGTATTTCCCTGGCGTTTAGTATTCTGGGAGCCTAAGGGGAAAACACACTGAGTTGGCTGTAGCTGTTCTCCCCCTCCAAAAGCCCTATTCATCAATGCCTTCCCGTGCTCCAGGCAGACTCTGAACGCACCTGCACCCCTCAGGAATGGTTCTCACTGTCTGAACTGTTTGAAGCTCTCCCTGGGCTGTGGTCCTTGTCTTGAGCATTTGAATTGTCAGTTCATCATCATTTGTAAAACTTTCCTCTTCCCTGAGCATTTGTAAAACTTTCCTCCTTCTTGGGCACAATCTAACTATGCCTTGTGGTCCCTTCCAGGGTCACCCTGCTGCCTCAACAACTTGTTTGGCTGTCCCATTGGCTTTTTTGAGCCACGTTTCTAAACTTGAGCTAAGTTTCCTACTGAAGTATGATTTTACATCTGTGTTCTTGAGGTCAAGATCAATGCCACTATCATCCTAGTTGCCTGGGATGTTTAGTTTTGTGTGTCAACTTGGCTAGCCCATGGTGCCCATTTCTTTGGTTACAAACTAGGGTGGATATTACTGTGAAGGTATTTTGCAGTTGTGATGACCACTTAAGATCATTTGACTTTAAGTAAAGCAGATTACGCTCCATAATACAGGTGGCCTCATCCAGTCAGTTGAAAGCCTGAAAACCTTAAGATTTCCTAGGAAAAGAAAAATTGTGCCTTAAGATGTAACACAGAAATCCTGAATGAGTTTCAAGCCTGCCTAGTGGATGTCCCTACTCAAGATTCATCAATGCTTGCCTGAATTTCTAGTTTGTAGGATGCACTACTGAAACTGAACCTTTCCTATACTGTCTCTCTCACACTCTCTCTCCCCTCCCCAATCATTTCCTGAACCATTAAAGATACAGTCTACTTTTGTTTGTGCCTAAATACTTCATCTGTATTCTCTATGAATGACCTTCTGTGATAAAAAATCAGGAACTATGATTTTGGTACAATACTATTAAAGTCAACACTTCCCATTTGCCATTGTCTCAATAATGCCATTTATAGTCATCTTTGTTTCTGAATCTAAATCCAATCCAAAATTATGCCTTGCATGTGATCATCACGTCTCTTTAGGTAATTCCTCAGGAACCCTCACTCTTTCTTGACCTTGGCATTTTTAGAGTGTATAGGGCAATTATTTTGTGGAATGTCCCTCAATTTTGGTTTTCTCATGTGTTATTATGATGAGATTTGGGTTATTTTTCTTGGAAATACAACAAATGCGGTTCTGATTATTTCATAGAAAGTTGCAATACATTGACTAGGGCCCTAAAAATAGGGTTTGTTTGACCATCCTGGTTCCTATTTTGGGCTCCTACATTGTTTCTGTTTCCCACTCCAACTTGGAAATAACCATTACTGAGTGTGAACCTTGTTGTCCTTTAAAATACAGTCTGCCAAAAGCACAGATACATACTTCAGGAAAAGGAAAATAGTATGTTTTCCCAATAAATGGTGTTACTATTGTATGGGGGACCCTAGAGGATGTCACGTATCTCAGAAAACCCGCTGCTCTGCTGGCCCTTAGAGAAGAAACTGAAAATGCATGTGAATCAGTCTCAGGGACCAAGGTTACTCAAGCAGCAGTTCACCATACTTTTTTGTATGTTTTATTTTAAGGAGAATAGAACCAAGCAAAAATAAAACAGAATAAAACCAATCAAAACAGTATATAAGTGTGATACAGAACTTCAAGGCAAGATAATAGGAAATCAACGATGACTACCATAATGCCTCTTGTTGTCTTCAAAATAGCTGCCAATAGCTTCAGACATAGTAAAAGTCAAACAAAACAGAATAGAACTAATAAAAACAAAACAATGAATGCAAAAAGGACTTCAAAACAAGATAATAGTAAATCCAAAATGGCTCCCATAATATATCTTGCTATCTTTGAAATAGCTGCCCATGCCATTGGATATAATAAAATTAAACAAGATAAAATAAAACAAAACCCAACCAAACAAAACAATACAAATGATACAGGACTTCAAAACAAGATAATAGGTAATTATCATTGGCTACCACCTTTAGAAGGAGATTCTCCCACAGATGCTACACTGAATACTTTTATTCTCTGAACAGATGATCAGACTACTGGTTTTAGGACCATAAAGTCAGTGAAACACAAAACACTACAACCATTAAGTTGTATTTTACCTCAATAGCTATAATCACAGCCTGTGTTTCTCCAGATCAGCTGGTTGCTTATGGGAGTTGCAGAGGGAACCTTGGCTCTGCTTGTTTCCCAGCCTGTGCATCAGAAAGGGCTGGTGTCTGGTTCTCGCCACAGTGGTGTCTGGTGTCTGGTTCTCCCCACAGTGGGCTGTGCATGGTACCAACTCACAGGGAGGGCTTGGCTTCTTGTTGGTTTCTCGTTCTCCTTCCCTGCAGTCCATGATTGGCACTGACTCACAGGAAAAGAGAAATTTTCCATATTAACAAATGTCCAGAAGCTAGTGGCCATTACTTTGAGCATCTCTGGTAATTGTAGAGGCCAAAGGTAACGTATTAATCTCATGATGTCTCAATAAATTTGCTAAATTATTTATACAAGTTTTACTTTTCCTGGAGTGTGTATACATGTTTTTGACAGACTCTGCATATTTGTCAAACTATCTATGTACTAAGACAATACATAGTATCATTTTATACTTTTATAGTTGAGGACATAGCTGTACATATAAAGTATCTATGTAATGGTAAGTTTTTCACTGGTGGGACAAAATACCTGATGTATGAAGGATAAAAGAGAAAAGGCTCGTTTTGAGTCATAGTTTAGAAGTTTCTGTCCGTGGTCATTTGGCACCAAGGCAGAAACAGCATGGCAGAGAAAAAGGTGAAGCGAAGCTCTTCACTCCCTGCAGACTTGGAAGCGGGAAGACAGGAAGCAAGTTATAGAGAGCAAAAGAGAGGCTCAGAAAGCTCACTCCCGTGAGCACCTGCTCTAACTAGGCCCTGTCCCACTAAGAGCACATTCAGCTATGAGCTCATTAATGGATTAATCCACATGGAAGGATAGTGCCCCAGACACTTCTTCAAGATCCTCCCCTCTGAACACATGAGCTGTTAGGCATGACTTTTTTTTTCTTTAATCAGTACCAGGAATTGAACTCGTGACCACAGGCTTGCAAGGCAAGGTGCTTATGCCACTGAGCTAAATCCCCAGCCCCTAGTGGGACATTTTGTATATCAACTGTGAAAGCCTATTGTGTGTTTGAGACCCACCCTTAATGCTGTTTACAACTCTGTGATTCCCTTGAACATTCTTTACATTACTCAGTTTTATGTGGGCTAGGGAATCTTCCCAACCCTGTACAAAGCAGCTTTCACAAGATCATTTCTATTTTGCTCACTACTGTATCATCAGTTGAGAGTGATCCCATCATAGGAACTCAGATATGTTTCCTGAGTGGCCTGGACTGAGAGGTCTCGGTCAGTGGCATCTTCTAGGCC
Organism: Hydrochoerus hydrochaeris; assembly: GCA_004027455.1. NCBI lineage: Eukaryota > Metazoa > Chordata > Mammalia > Rodentia > Hydrochaeridae > Hydrochoerus > Hydrochoerus hydrochaeris. The sequence continues at coordinate 36,374 of PVLA01007942.1, read as the reverse complement.
CACCCCAGTAGAGCTTCCCAAACCAGGTTCTGTTTGCCCCCAGAGCAATCACTGATTCCAAGGATCATGGTACTTGATCTTGGATTCTGATGACACTGATAGACCTGATGGGTCAAATCTTATTTTTATGAAAGTTTTTAAAGAAAATTTTAGTTTTTGGATTTAAATTGAGAGAGCAGAGCTGACAATTGAGATTAAGGGTAGTTGTTGGATGCACACCCTTGCTTACTGTCATGAAAGAATGTTATTAGTATTTGAGAACAGCAAATCTCCATATATTGCTGCTATTAAAATGAACACAAAGCTCTTTCAGGATGTTTTAATGATCAGTGAATGACTTAATGAATGTTGAGCTTGAGGCTATTAACCCTGACTCTGACCTCTATTAGCTATGAATTAAGGCAGGGATGTAGGCAGCTAAAAAGGGATCAGAGTAAATATGGAGAGTAATTAAAGCTTCAGTGGGTCCCTAAGTTTTTTCATTTCCCATTGTAGTAACCTGTGTGATTGCAGAGAAGAGTTGATCACTCTGAACCTGGAAAAGAAAAGATTTCTTGTTCTCTGATCCCTAATTTGCATGTGAATGAAAAGGAACTCATTTCTTCTCTTTCACTTTGAAGATAGTAGTGGGAAAAGAAAGAGGCTCAGCAATGGTAAAACTGATGGTAGTAAAAAGCAACCAATCTTTCCAACCATGTCATACAACTCTTCAGGGGAAATTACTTACTTATTATTCCTGTTATCACCGCAACGAACTCCCTAATTGGGTCGATACAAATGAAGGCTTTCACCTTCTCATGGAAATCAGGCAAAGCGCGTATCCTGTAATTAACAGAATATCCCTTATGTATCTGTTGTGGCTTGTGTATAGATGTCTCCCCAAATCCTCATGCTGTCAAGGCAAGCCTTTTCAGAGGTGGTTGGGATCTAAGTGTGTGATGCTGGAACCAAGAATGCATGATTACTAAATCAGTCCACTGATTGGTTTGGCATAGTTCTGAGTGTGGGTAGTGGAGAGCCCTACTCTGGGTCATCCTAAGGGCGTGTAGCCTTGGTAGACTATAAGGGACAGGAAGAGGGCTACTGTCACTGCTTGCTGCTGTTGCTTTTTTGCTACTTGCTGCCTTCTGCCTGCCATGAACTATTTCTCCTTTACAGTGCCCCTCCCCCATGCCACCCTGCCTTGAAGTCAGCCAACTATGAGTTGAAATCTGTACAAACTGTGGGCCAAATTACACCTTTCCTCCTTTAATGTTGGGTGTTGGGTATTTTATCTCAGCAATGACAAAAGTATTCAAGACAACAACTGCTTGTTTAGCTCTGATATGCCAAAGTCAATGTTCTTTGAATATCTATGAAGCATCAGGTTTTCTGTAGGTCAACATATTTACCCAGATTTCAAATCTGTGTGTTGCTTTCAGTTTTGAAACAAAACAAGAGTTGTTCTTAATGGTGATGCTTGTGAAACAAGATTGGTCAAAATATTTCCTTTATCTTTATTGAATTTCCAGTAAAGGACTTTAAAACTCTGGAGATTTTTTTTTAATCCCACATTTTCATTAGGAAAAATAGAAGAGAAGAAAAAAGGAAGGAAATGGGCCTTTTCATAAGATCAAATTTTCTCCTAAAAGGTTATAAAACTTCCTCTTGGATGGAGGATACCCTCCTCCCCTTGAACTACAGATGTGAAAAACCATGTGACGGTTTGATTGCTAATGATTGGGGGGAGTTTCTAACAGGAAAATGGAGGCTCTTTGATATAGTGGAAAATGCACAGGACTTACACCCCACACTTGGAGACCTAAACTCCAATGTGCATCCCTTACAGAAATGCACAGCTTGAAAAAAAGAAACAGTTCTGAGATAGAAATGCTTGCAGGACTCTACCTCTTCTCTATTTCTATAAGACTTGAAGAATTGTCTCAAAACATGTGCCATCTGAAAATGATCCTTGGAGGAAAAAAATGAGATGAGAAGTAGAATATATATATATATATATATATATATATATATATATATAAACAATATGTACAAACATACATATAAAACCTAGAATAGAGGCTGCACTAATATGATAATACTAATCTTTGCAAAGACTAAGAAAATGTTTATTTGCTTTTCTTTAAGAAGCAGGACCATACTATTGAATTCCATTAAGTTACACAATGAGTAATGTAGGGAAGCTGAAACTCTTCCTAGGATTATGTAGTAACTTAGTCTGCTGGAACAAACTGACAATAGGCAGATTGACAGGAGCAAAGCATAGAAATTTATTAATGTGCACATGTGCTCAGTACCATGCAACACAGGAAACTCAAAGGAGAGCCAGATGGTTGATGCTTAAATACCCACTTCACAAAGAAAAGAGAATTAGGGGCTTCTGGCACTTTTGAGGGATATTAAATAGTTTCTGGGGAAGATGATGAGCTTAGAGAACTGACACTGGCTGGGGACATGGTTACTCTGATGTCTTACTTTCAATCTCCTCCTCTGTGATGAATATAAACTTCTTAGGTTAATAAAGTTTCAGAAAGAAGATTTGAAAGAAATTGTGTTTGTCTTTGGGGAACCCAGTAATTATGTAGCTAAAGGAGCCTGAGAGAAGACTCTTCGTTGCATTTTCTTGTCTTTGGGTTCTGTCAGTTTGAAACCCACAACAGTATTTTTGGGACTGTTGGTTTTAATATGCACTTGTCAAATATCTAAAAAGTGTTGGTTCTAGACATTGAGGATTCAGAAAAAAAGACAGACCAATTTTTATCCTTAGAGAACTTATATTCTAACAAAAGAAATAGAAAGACACTAATAGATGGATCAGTATCATTCTATATTTTTCCAAGTGGCAGGAGGCAAGTAAAGCAGAGGAAGGATATAGAAATCAGAGGGAAAGATGATTTGGCAAAGCGTGGCCAAAGACGGCATCACTGAAACAATCACAAGGTGACTTAGAAAAGCACACCTGAGACCTTCTGCGGAGAGGGCGTCAGATGGAGAGCGGACAGCAAGTATTGAGGAGGGATTTGGAAGAAGTGTGTTGTGTCTGATGGGGGATGAAAAGGCAAGGTGATGCTGGCTGGTGGACAAGGGCAGGAGACTGGACAGAAAAGTGTGAGAGGCCACATTATGGTAATATTTTAGGCCACGATACATGTATACATTTTTCTGACTTGATAAGAATTTGTGGATAGGTTTATACTAGAAAAGTGGTGTGATTCAATGTAGATTTCTATAACGTCAGTGTTGACAGTTGAAGGCACCAAGGACTAGAAGAGATGATAATAATAATAAGACCATGTGTTATGTGGCTTCTTAAAATAATCTAGGTCTTTCTCCTCATACGTTACAGCCCATAAAACAGTAGTTCTGGAACGTGAAGTGTTGAATTATGGCCTCATCTTGGGCACACAGTGGGTAAGTAAAAGTCACACTGTGACATCACTTCAATGCCCTGACCACTGAAAGAGTGATTCCTGTGAAAAAAATCACTTTTTTCCACTTTCTAGAGATGGGAGGACCCTTCCTCTGAAAACCCGAGCTTCTTTTTTATTGTCTAACTCTATAGTAATAACCCTTTCTAAGGAAGGTTGTCTTCCTGCTCCATCAGCTCCATTCAAGATGTGCTTATTGAACACCAATGATATCTAGCGAAATAGACAGATGAGATTGCAGCAGAGGAAAGGTAATTTTCTCTTTACCTTCCATGAGTGTGCAACTAGGATAGCCTCCAGCAAAAGGCAGATGAGCAAGAAGAAAAGCAAGCAGACATTCAGGCACGTGCAGAGATGTGAGATAATCCTGAGAAATGGGGTATGCTTTTACTGTCTATGAAGATGCTATTTTTCTTATTCTCTTTTTAATAATTTAGGTGGGGTTTTACCTCGATGCTTTTTATAGTTCATTGTTATATGAGTTTAGTTTTGTATGAGATAGCATTAAGGGAATTTTTAATTTCACAGAAAGAATGAATTACAGAATTCAAATATATGACACATGCAATGTTCAGTGACATGGTGTCTCCATTTTTGAGACTCTCTGGATTAGTTCCCTGCCTTGGCTCTGGTCTGACTCTCTGTTTTCTCTTCAGGTCTCTTGTCCTTATTCTGTTCAGTTCTTAGTTCCCTCCTTGCAGTTTCTCCTCTGTATGGGAACTGACCTACAGGGAGTCTTAACCTGTTCTGTTCCTGGTATGTGGACTTCTCCTCCTCTGGGACTGGGGAACCCAAACACTTTCCAGTTTTGATGTCTGTTCCTAATTGACCAGTGACTGTGTCCAGTGACTGCCCGTCAGATGTTTGGGTTTTTCTTATTCACAGATTCACCGGATACCACCCTTCCCCTTACTGTTTTTTTCTCTTGTCCATGCAATTCTTGTGATTATCATTGGTCAGCCTTCCCCAGGGACACGCAGGGGTTCACAGGACTACCTTGTGTACCAGCTTTTTGATTTTAGGGTTTGTCTTCAATTAGTTCATTTTATGCACAATTTGAAGAGATTGAAGAATTATGGTGGATTATGGGGCACCATCAGGAAGGACAGTCGAAGAGGCTGCGCTGCTGGTTTTAAAGAGGGAGGGAAGTGGTTCAGGCCAGGAACTTATGCAAGCTCTGCAAACCAGGACAGGTAAGGACCTGGAGTCCCCCCTGGAGCCGCCCCCAGAAGGAATGGAGCCCTGCTGGTGCCTTGATTTCAGCTCAGTCTTTTGGATTTCTGACCTCCAGAACTGTATGCTAATAAATTCTTGTTGCTTTAAACCACCAAATGTGTGGCACTTTGTCATAGTAGTACTAGGAAAGTGATACCCAGAAGCATTTCACTTCCAGATAGGTGTCTCTATTTCCTTGCCGCACCAGACCATGGAGGTGATGGGTATCGGATGATGTTGCCTGTGAAAGCCTGGGTCTCTGGGTCCCCACACCGAAAGCAGTTATTTCCCAGGCTCATCTGCAGTAGATTCTGATGAAATAAGTAAACCTCTGTTCTTAGAGGACTCTGGGACTTTTAAGTTATTTGGTTCTACAGTCTTTCCTAGCCTCTCTCTGCTGCTACACACACTCTGCCTTGTTAGCTCAGGTCTTTATAAATAAGGTGGCATCAGTTGTGTGCTGATAAAAGATTGGTAACCAACCAGCTGGCGGGGAGGGGGGAGTAACAATAACAGCCTTAGTGTGTAGTGGTGCAGATAACTGGGGTATAAATACTCTCACCACGGCTAATTTCAAGCTACTACCATGGTATCACTGAATGTGCGGGTGAAAAGGAACTTAGCATTAGTTGACACCGGCTCCCCTATGTGTGGCATCTTGACTGAATTAGAAAATGCAGTCGAATCTGTTGATTGGTGTGAAGAAGCACGAATATGGGAAGGGACAGTTAGCATGTGGCAACAATAAAATTGGAAGGATTTTATTTAGCAATATTTTGTACTAAGACTTTCAAACTCAGAAATTGTAGGTTATAATTGTGTGTAGTAAAATAAATGTTAGGAATTAAAATTTAATTTAGGATTTACTTACTATACTCTCTCAAAGCAAATCACTTGACAAATTACTTGTGACTTTTGCTTCTAAGTGCTTCCAGTATATCTTGTTTTTTGTGATAAGCAGTATCGTGCTAAAATAAAAGAATGTAAAATAAGACATTTTGGATTTGTTTTTGCATGAAGATTAAATTAAATGGACTCTCTTGCATTTGTTTCATAAATCAAACTCTTTATTATTACTATGCAAATATTGAGGATATGCAAATGTAAAGTAGAGAGTGTAGCTCAGTTAAATTATAATTTTATAAACTCGCTTTTTAATAGGCTCAAACAATATCACAAATTATGTGCTCTTATAAAACTATTCTCCTTATGTTACCTGCATAAATGACCTGCAAGGGTCATTTTAAAAAGATCCTTACTATCAAATAATAGTACTATTCTTTAATGTTCATTTAAATATATTTTTCTAAAGTCTTTAATCCAATTGTGAGAATTTCAACTGATAAAATACCCAAGAAGTTCTTGGTTTGTGTTTATCAAGTCCTCTAAAGAATTAAAAAGCATCATAAGCTTGTCACTACCAAAAGGTAGCTAAGTATTATAATTGCTATTCAGTTTCAACAGAGGAAGAAAAAAGCTTTCAAAAGCTTACAGAAAAGGGGTCAAAAAATAAATAAATCGTTATTGACACAAAAGCACTGAAAAAGGGCTGCTGGCTTCTTTTCCCATTAGTAAAATGAAGGACCCAAAAAGTTTGCCTGTCTGTCCAAGTCGGGCTGGAGCTGCGGCCTACATCCAAAATCCTGCCCTCACCTTTGAAGTGACCAGATCCTATTCCCAAGCCTCGTGGGAAAAGCTGACCTTTGCGAGTGCTGTGTTTTGTGAGCCGAAGGAGAGGAGAAGTTCTTCGCCTTTTGTGTATTTTGCCTAAAAGGCAGGAGGCTGAGTGTGGCCCTTAGACTGGGGTGCAGTGTATGTCTGTAAAACCTGTGAGCACTGTTGTCCTACCTTAGTCCTTGTCACTGGGGCACAATAGGAAAGAGGAGAGGTTTACTTTGGCTTGTGCTTTTGGTCTGCAGTTGGCTGCCCCAAGGAAGGAAGCCATGGTGGATGGGTCTGACAGAGGACGCCTGCTCCTGTCACAGCTGCCAGGAAACAGAGCTACAGGAGGAACCGGGAGGGAGATCCGCCCTACCAGGCCACGCTAGCCCCTCTTCCAGCCAGGCCCATCTCTTACCAGCATATTTAGTTACTGCACTTCCATGGCCCAGTCCTTTTCCAGGAGTCCCACCTATGAGCACAGGAGGCTTCTGAGGGCCATCTAGACAAAACCATGACAGTTTCACTGACTGAATCACTGTGACAGTGTCACTTACCAGTGTAGCTATTATAAAAGGTTGCTACTCTGATTAAAAGTAGTCAAGGCTGTGTGCTGGTCTATATATTTTTAAAGCTCTTATTATTAAATGCAGTGCACAATGCTCACCTTCATGCTGGGGAGTTTTTATTTAAATATAATGCATTTTAATTCCTTTTAGTTCCTTTTCCTTTCCTCTTCCCTCTTTCTCCTCTCTATCTTTCTCAAACTACTCCATTGGTGCTATTTCAATTGGCCAATTGCTTCTGAAAGTCTTTCAGACACTGACCTCATTCACAATTTGTTCTTTGTCCTATCTTCATATTTATTTCAAACACATGTACGTGTGTGCATATACACACGCACAGACATACCCTGGAGACTTACGGGAAATGCTTTAAATCATTGAACTGTTTTGCTATTGCCCAGACAGCCACTTTGGAGTTTTCTCACTTGTATATACAGTGGTTTGGCTCACCCAAATAAAAGGAGAAGGTGGCTGATGGAAATAACATGTATTTCAATATGGCTTAGCACTCCTACCAAAGCTGTCCTTTGAGTTCAGCCCACATTTGATTAAAGCTTTGAAGACAAAGAGCAAGGTTTATTCCTTTCATTGGGAGCATTCACGAATGTTCAGATTGAGTAATCAAACGGAATAATTGTCCATAGGAACATATGGTGTAGTGACTGCGTATGGATGTCAGAAGCACAAAGTAGCAAGACTCACCTGCTTTGAAGACAAGGTCAGAATTTTGGAACAAAGCGATCCAGAAGCTACGTAAAGATTCAGATAAGGGAGGTGAGGCTGGTGGGTCTCCCACTCTAATATAAAATTACAGATGTTTTAAATACTTAATTTCCACATTTGGATCATTATTAGAGCAATAACGGTATCTATTTCTCAGTTCATATCATAAAAGAAATACCCACAAAACTGGTAGAAGTATGACCAGAACAGATAGCAGAGTGGGACTGGAATGAGCTAGTATCAAGTGCATGAAAACAATGCATTAACTTGTCTGATAAGACTTTACTAGTCAGTTGCTGCTATATGCACAGGGCAATAAATATCCCTAGTATCTCCTACAAAAACAAAAAAAAAATTTTCTTGGGCATTCAGTCTGAAGAAATTCAGCTTCTATTCAGAACATATTATTATTTTGTGGAAGAGGGAAAGGGTAAGAGAAGCTTACATAACGACCTTTAAGGATTTTATGTTGGTGAGCTTACACACATTACTCCTGTTGTCATTCCACTGGCCCAAGACAGCTATCTGACCTAGGCACACAGGACAGAGCACTAAAGTTCTTTCACCAAGCTCTATAATTTCCATGTCAACAGGCAGAATTTTATCAGCCTTTTCCAGAGGACACAGAGAATAAATAGGAACTGTAATATAATCTAACAAGGGGTTGTCCACAGAAAAATTTTTACAGGGAGACACATGAGACTTCTCAATCATCTCCCTGGAGCCAACTAGATAATTATTTTAATTTTTATTGCAAAGCACTGGTGATATGTAATAAAATATTATATTCCCAGACACAAGAAGCCCTACTCAGTGAACTTGAAATGGGCAATATGAGGTAGACCAGAAAAATTGAGTTCGTATTGGGATTTATCCAAAGACAATGGCACTTACTGGAAATCAACACTGTTGCTCCTCAGAACAAGGTCTTCTATTGCCAGCCATGCCTCCATTGAAAAAGATGCCCTGCAACTTTAAAAAGCATATTAGCGTTATTTTATCTTTTTCTCTTAGATACAAGACTGAAACTGAAAACATCTTATTTGAACTTCAGCAAGGCTGTGAATTTCCACAGGATTCTTGGGTGCTCTGGGATGATTTTTCTTTGGCTTTTAAACTATCTATTCAACATGGCCTATGGACAAGTGAAATCCAACCCAAGTTTCAAAACTGATCAACTGCCATCCAGACAATAGTAGGGTTTTGCCATCTGTATTGAAGATGCTTAACGGAATCTCAAAGGGGTCTCTGTCTATATGAATAACTTAATTTATAATTTGCATTCTTATTTTTCAACAAGTTGAGATTCTTTTGACCAATCTGTAGCTCTGGTTCCCTTTCAATTGGATCAAGAGACCAAGTGCTTTCAAGTGGTATTAATCACTTCTTTCCTGCCAGAAGCAGTTGTAACCATTTCCTTAATAAATGTTTTTTGGAGTGTCATATCTTCCTGGCTAGTCATGAAATAATCAAAAATAAATCTGAGCAGATGAGATGCAGATGCAGAAATTCTAAATAGCTGAGCCACTTAGAAGAACTTTAAATAAAGTTGAGTCTAAAAATCTTTTATGTAAGTAAAATGCTATTCTACTTTTAATAGCTGTAATACATCGTACTTTGAATATGTCTATAACAATGGAGACCACTGCAGAAACAGGACTTCAGGATTGTTATCAGACCTGCAGGAATGTGGCTTTTACACTCTAAAACCCCATTTAATGCTAATTGTACATTATTGCCAACAATATTTAAACCAGTGCATGCAACTTTAGAAGACATATAACCCAGACTGTCTTTGCTGTAGGCTGAATGTGTTCTCCATAAATTTGTAAATTGAAAACTAAAGCTTACTTGGAATAGTTGGAGAAGTAACCTTTGCTTAATGGTTGGGTTGTGAGAAGAGCCCTCATGAACAGGATTAAATCCTTGTAAAGTGAACCAGAGTTCTTTTGCCCCTTCAGCCATATGGGGTAACACCAAGAAGATGGCTATGTATGAGCCAGGAAGAGGGCTTCAGTGGACACTGAATCTGCTAATGCCTTGGCTTTGGACTTGGTCCTAGCCTCTGGAACTGTGAGAAGTAAATCTCTGTTATTTATAAACCATCTAGTCTATAGTACTCCATTATAGTGGGCTGAAGGGACTAAGACTCTCTTCATTCTTAGGACAATCTTTAGAATTTACCTTTTCTACCTCCATGAATAAAGTTAAATTATGTTTGTATTGTGACTCCTTATCTTGAAACAATTCAGAAAAGTGGCTGGTTATTGTTGTACCACTGGGAAGAATCTTCCATGTCGTCCCTGTGAAATAGGGTGACATAGTGTGTAAGAACAATAATCAGGGGCTAAAACGAGTCTTGGAGGGTATAAGGTGACAGAGTGGTAGGAAGCGTTATCAGTCAAAGCTTAGAGAGGTACAAGTGAGAAGTGGTTTCAGGTGGGTTTGTTTTGGGAGAGGTGAAAACATTTCTTCCCATCAAATGCCTCTTCCTTTATGTGACCAGTGGTAACCCCCCAGCATTGCCGGTGAAGCTTGGCTTTAGTGAATGTTGTATGTCCACAGGACAATGAGCTTGAATTTCCTGTGATTGAGGGAACCCAGGCAGAGAAACTGTCAAGGTCAGAGCCTCTTAAATTTGACAGATCAACATGATCCCCTGGATGGACATTCTGCTGAGTTTAAAGGGATGTTTGTCTTTGTAATCATAAAAGTAACTGCTCACACAGTGTTATGGTTGATACATCGTGTCAACTTGAGAAGTTTAGACTTTTAAGTAAGAGACTCAGCAGGGAGCCAGGAATGAATTCAAGATTTCTGCCACGCAGAGGAATGGTGGACATGCTTTTATGTATGTATCCCAAACTATGTCCAATCAAGCTTTGATAGTTGCTTGGTGACTGTACAAATATATCGTTCCAGCATTACAAACAATGCGGCACACAGGTTCCTTGTAGGAATCAGTTCATTGTTCTCTAAAGTATTTGAGCCAATAATGGAGATGTTCTTTGGGACAACAGTATCTCCTGTGGACTTACTTTTTGTACAAAAGTACTATCCTCAACCTGATTATTGACCTCCTACTTTATTATTCTTTCTCGGTGACTTTGAACTATCCTGGAAGCTTATCCACACTCAGAGGTTAAAGTCTTATTGTCACTAAGCAGTTTCTAAAGAATTTGACAAATAATCTGAAAACAATTTTGTGAAAGAAGTTCAAGATATTTTAAACACCAGTACCATCTCTTGAATAAGACTGTATCTTCCAAAGCTTATCACTGTGAGTAGCTGTGCCTCGTAGTAATGTGTACATGTATTGTTTTTAAAATCTCATTACTTAATGGATGCATTAGTAAGGGTGTGAAAAGGACTGAAACAGAAATCAGTATATTTTAAAATTGATTCTTATTTCTTTCTTTCTTTTATTATTATTATTATTTATTATTATTATTAATTTTTTTGGTACCAGGGATTGAACTCATGACCTTGTGCTTGCTAGGCAGGCACTTACGCCACTGAGCTAAATCCCCAGCTCTTTTTTTTTTTTAAACTGGGAATATCATAAACCTGGAAAGAGAGGAAAAGGATTTCCACTGTCTGCATTACAGCCAGGTTTATTGTGAGCATTCCTGGGACGCTGTCAAAGCCAGAAGTTCTGTACTGAGTTGGTCTGCGCTGCCTCCTCCTGCCTGCCCTCCCCATTTCCTAACCCTCCTGTCCACCAATGTTTGGGGCCAAGACAGGAAGGGAGAAATAAAAACAAGTAACAGCAATAACTGCACTGCATTCTACGGGCATTTTTTATTATACGGTTTTATTTCAAGTAAAAGTAGATCTTATTTTTTCTCTTATTAGCCACCTCTCCATTTGCTGATTTTACCGTTCTCTGATTTTACCACCTGCCCCTCATTTCACTTTTTCCTCTGTCTTCAGTGTGGAAAATGCCAGCTACGGGGTAGCAGGTGGGGACACACAAGGATGGGCTGAGTGAACCACATTCGTGCTAGGGTGAGGCTGGGAAGTGGAGATTTTCCTTGGCTCTAGTTTCTGTCCTTGTAGAGAATTTAAAGAGTCTTTGGCTCATCCTTTTAATTGTTCAGCATCTTTATTTTACCCCAAGCAACTTTGTGTCAAGCAGTGGCAGAGTTCTCGGTCTCTCCCTTCCCTGATTACAAGACCATGTTGTATTTCCTTTCGTGTTTTTCTCAAATGGAAGAGAACCTGATCAAAGAGTTGATTGAAAAAATCTCCCAAATAATTTGTCCATAACACTAATGTTCTATTAGTGAACAGTGTAGTTTTGGTTAAAAAAGAAAATGCGTCAGTTTAATTCAGGAGAACACAGTCCAGCTGTCACCCTCCAGTTCTGCCATTTCCCAAATCCAGAAAGTGGGATTTATTTCAAAGGTCATTGGTAGAGACTGGCCCTGTGCACCCTAAGCTTAATATTGCCACCACGGCTGGGCTCCTCGCTGCTAAGGTACAAACAGACTTGGTAACAATGCTTGGGTGCATGTGAGTTAACATTTTCCAGGACTTTAACAGAATTCCTGGACTTGCTTTCTCAAGTTAATAAGGGCTTTTGACCTCAGTGGAATAGCCATTTAGAAAAATATATGCAGACTTCTCAGTTCTGCAAACATCAATGGGGAGAAATGAGATAAATTAAGGGTTTATCTCAGGCTGTACAGACGGATGAAACAATATTCAACTTTTATATCACTTATGTCCTACATATTAAAGAAATGCTGACAATGGCTCCATGATTTTTTTTTTTATTTAGATAGTTTAAAGGTCTGAGAAATGTTGTACCCAGGAAGTGGCTGAGTTCCTCAGAATACATTTATTAATTCTTGACCGTGTGCTCAGCATCTTGGGTGACTGAGAATACAATTCTGAAATCTTAGCTTCTCTCCCCAGTAAGCTTACTACTGGCTGTCTTTGCTTCATAGTTATGCAGTAACAAATTAGCACAAACTGAGCAGCTTGAAACAACAGTGCGGAAGGACAGAGGTCCAAAGTCAAGGTGGTGGTAGCATTGGTTTCTTCCACAGTCTGCAGGTGAAAATTCCTGTGCCTTTCTCCTATCTTCTGCAATCCTTGGTATCCCCTGGGTATCAGATGCTTCACTTAAATTTCTAACTCTAATCACATTGTCTCACCTCTTTTGTGTCTTTGTGTCCTCTCCTCTTCTTCCAAGGACACTAATCACGAATCACTGAGGTCCACACTAAATAGAGGAGGGTTTTGTCTAAAGATCCTTGGTTAATTATGTCTGAAAATAACCTATTTCTAAATAAGGTCATCTTATAAGGTCCTAGGAGGAAATGGATTTTGGGTGGACACAAGTCAACCTACTTTACTGAGAAAATGTTTAAAAAAATCCATAGAAAATACTTTCTAAATACTACTACTAAGTACTACTTACTAAATACTACTACTGTCCCGAGTACCAGTAGTATTTCATGAAAATTCTTTACACATTTGGCTGCAGGTGTTTTATGAGCTCCTGTATTTATCATAAGAACATGCAGTGACACATTTCACATGATGGCACCACCTTTCTCTTGGGTGAGAATGCTGTATCTAAACCTAAGAAGGAGCTGAAGTGTGGACCAGGGTGTCCATTTCTTCTGCAATAGCACTGGGCTTCATTATTAGGCGCTGAAAGCTTCCTGAGATCCAAGTGTCTCCTAGCAGCTACAATATTCATCTATCTTTGTGTGGGCACTGACTCTCATACATCCCCAAATCTGATCAATCGCCACCCACTGGCATTGATGGACTCCTCTCAGAAACAGCCTATCAGCTGTCCTCTGCATAACCCTTCACTTTTTGACCCATCTGAATCCCATTCTCTGAGGAGTATGAGTCTCCTGTGTTCTACTCATTTGGTCTGATTTTCTTGTACACACCATGTACCGCTCCATGGCAGGGACGTTAGGTAGAAGCTCTTTTCGTTCCTCATTGTTAGTTGAAGAGTCTCATGCTTCCTTAGAAATCTCTAAATCCTGCTTTAGAATGCATTATCTGGTACCTCTCCTAGTTCTAGTCATCCACCAATAGCCTCGTTCATTGAGGTTTTTGTCTCTGGCTCATGGTTCTTTTTGAACATTATTCTTGGTTGGAGGGTTAGATTAAACTTTCAAGGCCTGTTCTACACCTAAACCAGCAGAGCTTCCATGGCTGTGGCAAACGCGATGACAAACATCTCAAGTGGGGCCTCAGAATTGCCTTGAAATCTGCGGCACTGCATTTCCTCCTCAAGGACTTCTCTCATTCTCAGAGGCAGCTGTTGACATTGAAACCAATTATCTCACTCCTCCATTCAGCTAGAAAATACATAGAAGCCAGCAGAGCACAACAAGCTTGCACTGCCCCAGCACATCCATCAATCTAGCGGTACTGGTGTCCTGCTCTTCTGTCCGTTCTCCTGTGGACATGATGGAGAGGACCTGCTTTATCTTCAGTTAACCTCCCTCCCCATGCTGGGATCCTGTCCTGTCTCCCTGACTCAAGGACTTTGCTCCTGCATTCACCTCCACCCCGCCCCCCACCACTGCCAGTTGTTACCTCTCCACTGGATCCAGATCATCAGCATAGAGAAAGGGCGTAATGTGTCACAAGTTGGGAGGGGAGCCCTCCTTTGGCCTTAGAGTCTTCTTCAGCAACCATCTCACTTCTCTGCTTACCCTTATGAGCAAAATTCCTTTAAAAAGTTGATAATATTTGTCATATCTAATTTTTTCCTTTCAATTTCCATTTTAACACTACTTATTTAGACTTCTGTTTTCCTTCCTTCCTTCCTCCCTTCCTTTCTTCCTTTCTCCTTCTTTCTTTTGCTCTCAGGCTTGAATGCAGAGCTGTTGCTCTGAAGTCCTAGCCCTTTTAAAAATTTTAAGATGGTCTTATAAGTTCCCAAGTTGCCCAGGCTGGGCTTGAACTTGCCATCCTTCTGTCTCAGCTTTCCACAGTGCTGATTATCCAGGCTTTTGTTCTTTGTTCACTCACCATGCCCACTGAAAATTCTTTTGTTAAAGTTATCAGTCAAAGACTTTCATCTTGCCAGATCCAATGTAAATTCTTGATCCTTGTGGTGTTTGAACTTTTAGCACATTTTCCACAGCTACTCTATCCTTCTTGAAATGCTTTATTTGCCTTCTACAGCACAAATTTCTCCTTGTTTTCTATTTACCTCTTTGACTGCTTACTAATGAATTCAGTGTCTCTTCCTTTTTTGCTGCTGGAATGTCTGATTGCTCAGATCACAAAGCACTTCTCCCTGGCTGATCTCATCAAATCTCACAGCGTTAAAACACGCCTACATAGTGATGTCCTCAGCACCTCTGCCTGTCTTCTGAACTTCAGGTCAGAACCAATCACATCACCCGCATCTCTTCTTTGAAGTCGAAGAGTATCTAAGATTTAACTTTCCGCTTGACACTCTGAGTTTCTCCTTTTTCTAAATACTGTCAGTGATCAATGACAAAAACCTAAGATTTCACTCTTAACTTGTTTTCCAGTATCTGTTATTTCTAATTCATCAGCAAGGCTTGAGTCTCTCTCTAAAATATATACACATCTCTATGAACTTGCCTGTCTTTAGGACAAAACACCCACAATTCACAGGTAAAGAGATTTATTTTGGTTCACAGTTTCAGAGGCTTAGTCCATGGTAAGCTGGCTGTGATGCCATAGTGGAGGGGCATGGAAGAAGAAAGTTGCTTACCTTGTGGTGGCTAGAAACAGAACAAGCAAGAGCCCAAGAAAGAGGGAGAGGCTAGGGACAAGGACACACCTTTCTAGGCCATGGCCTCAGTGACCTACCTCCTTGAGCCAGGGCCACCTCCTAACAGTACATTTGGCTGTAAAAGGCACATCATATCCCCACAATCTATCCACTCTCTGAAAGCCCTGCCTCTGAAAACATGATCCTTTCGTGAGATATTTTTAATTAAATTACAAAAGAATCTAATCCCAATTCTTATCATTTTGGCACAAGTCACAATAATCTTTTTGCCCTCTTGCCATAATTGCCATATAATGAGTCTTTAAAAGGCAAGAAATTTTTTCAACCAGATCTATGATTTTCTATCACATACCAACAAAAGATAAGCACCTTCATGTGGCCTATTTCCCTCTGCATAATCCATCCATCTCCTGCCCATTTACGGAGTTAATCATTTACTACTTTTGCTTAATCCAGTTTACCATATACCGACTTCTGCACTGATCTTTGCTCACACCAAGTTAATTTCTGGTACACATGTTTGTACTTTGTTGTGCCTTTCACCAGAATAGCAGAAAGTCTTTCAAGAGCTTGTTACTAAAGAATTTTCAAATCTCTTCCTTAGTTTCACTTTCTTGACCACCTTTGCTAGTAAGTAAAAGTTGGCCACACTCGCTACACATTGTGCTTTTTCTTTTATTCTTGATTTATTTTGATCCACAATTATTGGCATTGGAGATCACTTTCCATGTTTATTTGCTTACCTCGTTACATTCTGTGTTCTGCCCTAGAATTTTAGAGCATAAATTCTTTTCTATTGCTAGTCTATTTTATTTACTGATCTATCCTGAGACCTAGAATCAGACCTCAGTTCTTAGAATATAGTAGGTCTTCAATAAATATTTACTGAATAGATAAATGATCTAAGACCTTTTTTTTATCATAGTACCCCATTCTATCATAAATTATCACTGTACAGTTTCACATAATTTACATGCCCAATCATGGTTCACCAAACAATCTTGTAATGCCAAAGAAAATAAGATAGGCAATACACTTTGCTGAAGTGCAATCTGAAAAATTGAATTCTGCCTGTTAATATCTCTATTGTGATAGTATTCATTCTATGGTGTTCAGTTCTAAAGCCTGTGATATCCTCTTTTAAAAAAAAAAAACCAATTGAGGTACACTTTTCTTTTGCTATTTGACCTTATTCAAAGCGGAATAATTGTACCCAAATAGCAACAATAGCACTGAGACAGGAAATATGTACCCACAGGGGAGAATCGTGTCACAAAGGAAAACCTGCTCAATGGTCAAGGAAGGGCAAATTGTGTAGCTATTGCAAGAGCCTGACTTGACTGGAAAGGACAGGTGGAGACGTGAATGAAAAACAGAAGTCACAACTGGTGGAGACTCTTTCATCAAACAGTCAAGTGTGAGATCACCAGGTCATAAGGAAGCGCACAGCTTCTTGAGGAAGAGCAGCAACAGAGCAAGAACAGCGTTTGAGACCCACGACTCTGAGGACCGTGTGTGAGAAGGACCAAGGACAGCAAAAGAGCTCGGGAAACCCAGGTTCGGAAGGACACATCACGTGAAGCGGTCCATAAGTAACTGGGACCTCTCACACAGTGTGAAAATTCACCTTTTAAAATCTGAATGTGAAAGAGAACCCCATATATTTCTGAAAGAAACTGAGGTAGCACCATGCCTTCCTAACTTCATTTGAGCAAACTGTAGAATTTTCAGGGCAGACAGGAGTCAAGTTAAGTAATTTATCACAATGAATTTATTTGGGAGGCAGAAAAATGTAAGCCAAGGAGAGAAGCACATTAATAATTTGTCTTTTGCGGAGCAGGATCCAAATGGTACTCTTTGCAAAAAATAGAGAAGAAATATTCGCATTGCACACTTAAATTCGCTTTCTAGTTTTTATATTTTAGACAGACACTTTGAAATATTTCTGGGTGAATTTATTTCATTGCTTGAGATTCTCTTGCAAGTAATTTGGGGGCCTAGGGTGGATTGTGGTGGTTATGGGTGAAATGAAATTGCTGAAATAAGAATTTATCAAGTTATTTTCTCTAGTTTTGCATATATTTGAAAGTTTCCACACTAAAACATATAAGCAACTATGACAACAAATATCTAGGCTGAGTTTTTACTGTACTTTCAAGTAAATAAACAAGTGGGGAAAAAGTCTCCAAAATTCTCCCAAAGGAGGGGAAAACCCCAACAAAAAACACAGAACAAAAAACAACAAAAAAAGAAAAAGAAAAACTAGTAAATTCCTCGGCTCCTCTGTTTTTTTTTTTTTTTTTGCCTTTCAAAGATGCCAATCAATGTTTGCCCAGCCACAAGAAAGGAATGACCTTCAAAATTAACTGGGTCAACCTATAGATATATAGAAAGTTACACACATCTATATATAAATACTTACTTTTGTTTGTAGAGATACTTTCTTTTTACAAAATAGATGAAATAGATGAAAAATAGATGAGAAAGTGAACTCCTTCCCTTTCTCAAGCATACTCGTGAGCTCTTTTCATGTTACCATCCCCTGGATTTTAAAGTGCTACACCGAGTTATTGAGAGAAAAGTTCAGTGGCACTTGGTTGGCTTCAAGAAGCTCCCGCTGGAACACGAGGCTTCACAGAGAAAAATACCTGCATTTAAATACACAGTGAGCATTGCTGGATGTCTTGAGCAGATCTGCAGAGATGGACAAGGCAGGTTGGTTTTAATTTAATATACTTGATACAGAAACAAAACGCTAGAGTACAAACATGCCAAGCAGAACATCAAACACCCTTGCTTCTATTTCCTATAGTTTTGTAGGTAGAGAGAAGATCGTACAATTTGAGCCCGGTGTTAGGCCAGCTACGGACCATGCTTTCTTCTTTGCGAGACTGACAAAGCATTTGCTAATGACCTATTACTTACCTTAATTACATTTTGGTAACAAAAGAGTCTATAACTTTATTTATGCCTTTGAATATATTTCCTAGGTCTATGTCTCATTGCTGAGCAGCTTTGAATCTCTCTGTGGCTGAGGAGAAACTCTATAGTTCAGTGCTGCTGCCGGGACCTAGTTCTTGTATTCCTATGCGACCGCACAATGCTAGGGCCCCTTCTTTCTGTTACTCTCTAACTAGGGGCATTGCATTTATTAAATGTCCCTGAGTAATTGTAATTCACCAGGTGGGATTTCATACGTAAAGGCCAGAGCTGTCTGAGGCACTCATGATTTCTCTTACGCGTTACTGAATGAAGAAAACCTGAAGTAACCATGCAGTTGCTTAGCTATCCTTTGTTTGATTATAGCTGGGTAAATAATTTGTCATTGAACTGGTATTTGCTCCATAAGTTTCTCTTATGTGTTTCAAAATGTTTGCAGCATAATCTAAAAAAGCTGGCGATTGTTAATGAGCTAATCTAAAAAAAACTGGTGATATTTATATATCCAAATGCCCTCCCGTATTTATGATTTAGGTGAGGGAAATCTTGCTAATCTACACACCCCAGAAAGCAAAATTTCATCCAAAGTTATTCTTCTCAAGTTTCTTTATCACCAGGTGTAGAATGTCTACATCATCAGGCAGTAAATAACAATATTAGTAAAATAAAACATTATACACACATATGATTTTTTTATTTGCCTGCATAACTGATAGCAACTGATCACTTCATGAATTTGTGTGGCATAAAAGTAGTGTATCATGTTCGACCACTTGATGATACCCTTTCCCTTTCCCGCAAAGGTGCTATTGGCTGGAAGAAAAACATGTTGGTTAGCTTCATAGGACAGTAGTCTTTCCCTACATAGTCTTCTATAAAAACTGGTTTTGTCACCATGAATGGTTAAAAGGCAGGTTGATTCAAGGTGAATGAAACTCACACTGAGCACACCTGCCTGCCACCTCTGCTCCTTCAGCTGAGTGCTGCACTTCACGGGCTCCGTCTGTGAGACAAAAACCCCAGCGCTCCGTGCTCTTGCGGGGCACGGGATTTTGCACGTAGATCGATTGTACCTGCTGTTCACACAATTTGCATAATTTTAAAAGATAATGTTGCCGAACTTTGGAAATGTTAATGTTCAAACTGAAAATCTCCATGGTATGGAACTTGTTTCCTCTGGATCATCCCGTGGTTTACAATCCCAGCCAGCGGTTTGATCTGTTCCAGTATCAACTGCCATGTGCTCTGCTTGGGGGGGGGAACTGGTGTTTTGTGCATAATTATTACAGATTTTTTAGCAAATTCTTTCTGTTTCTCTTGCTTGTGCATATCTCAGCTGATGTTACAGAAAAATAGTGCAAACACTATTTCCTTACTGGGGAATGAAGGTCTTTCTTTTTTTTCTTTTCCCCTTTTTTAGTTGGTGTGTGGGGGAAGATAGGGAAGACATTTGCATATGTCCTGTTGTGGGATCTTTAGAAAACTCCGTACTGTATGAATAAGAAAATAAAATATTTGAAACTTGAAAAATAAATTAATAGATAAGAGAAGGAATGAAGAGAGTAGAATTTAGTTGTCGCCTAAGTATCCTTCCGGCTGAGATACCCTGTAGGCAGCATTGCTGTTCACCCTCTGATTGGTGCCCACAGGAGCCTGAAAAGCCTGACCTGGAAGTGCTTGCAGCCACTCTGGAAGTTTGTCTCTGTGTTCTGGCTTCTGAGTTGGTACTGTCTCTCTTTCTTACAGAACTTTTTTTTTTTTTTTTTTTTCTTCAATGTAAACCTCTGTCTTTTTCTCTGAGGTTATTTCTAGCCCAGGATGGCTACTTCCTTCCTCTGATGCCCTGATATACTCCTGGGTTTATGTTCCTCTGTGGGCTTTGTATCCTTTGGTAGCATCATGTTGAGCCTATTTCTCTTCTGTATGTGTTTCTTGTGTGGGAGGAGAATATTCATGCCAGGCTCACTGTCATTTACTCCGTAGTTCCAGCAGCGGGAGCAGGAGTAAAGCTTTATGAGCCACTGCAGATATGAGAGGCACAGAACTGAAGTATCTCACCAGTACAGAAGGACACTCTCATTACTTAATATGGGACACTCTTGGCCTTCAGGTCACAGGTCCCATTTTATTGGCCCTGCCACTAGGAACCCACCCACCCTGCCCCACCAGATTTTCAAATCCCAACTGGAAACTGGAATTCCATTTGCAATGAATTGAACAGAACATGTGAAGCATACAAACAATCACAGTTATTTGTGGGGAGGTAGAGATTTCTTACCATTTAGTAAGGTCAATAGTGACCAGGGCCTTTACACAATCTCTTCAGATAACTTTAAAGATATTTAATGTGATTACAAAGAAAGTTCTGAAATTCTTAGGCCTCAATCTTCTTATCAATCCAGTGGATGTGACTTGAATTCCTCCCTGACTCACCTGTTGATCACAGGCATTCTCATACAGATGAGATCAGATGTGGATACGCTGCTGGTCTACATAGTTAAAATCACATTTCATTTCTTTTAAACACAAATCTGGCATGTACTTTTCCATACGCTTCCTGCTAGTGCACAGAAGCTGGATGATACACTTCAGTGGTTTGCATCTCCAGCGGCTCCTGTTTGAGACAGGCTTCCTGCACTCCCTTTGGAAGAACTGCAATCACAGTGTCAGGGTGTTTTTAGATTTATGTGTTTTTTTAATTTATTTAAAAAGAAGGTAAGCAAAACAGAAAAAGGGCTAGAAACAATACAGAATTTCAGAAAAAAAAGCAGTGAGAAATCACTTGTTGATGAATTGCATATCGTCTTCTTAGACATAATTGTTCAAGTTACAAAATTAAAGCATACAAAATAGATAGTCAAACAGTGAGACTACAAAGAAGTTCAATGATCCAATAACAACTTAGCAACATGGTTATGCTAATACAGAATTTCAAAAATAAAGATAAACCATAAGAAATCGCTAGTTAATAAATTACATTGTTCTCTTAGAAATAGTTGTTCAAGTTACAAAATTAAAGCATACAAAGTAGATAGTCAAACAATGAGAGTGTAAACAGCTATGCATGCATGAATCTCTACATGTATTTCTATCCTTCTGTATTAGAGGGAAAAACAAAACTTAGCAAGACAAAACAAAAAAATTCCTATAAAAACATGAAACCAAAAAGTCGTGTAAACCACAATACAAGGTGATCTACAATGATTACTGTGTTGTTTCTTATTATCATCAGTAGAATGTCTATATCATCAGGCATAATTGAATATAGCAGTATAATTGAGTATAGCAGTAAATAACAATATTAGTAAAATAAAACATTATACACAGTGTACAACTTCAAAGGTAGGTAATAATCAAACCATAGTGGATATTCTAGTGGATCTTGTCATCTTAAGTGCAGTTGCCTATACTCTCAGACTTGATACTATCAATCATAACAGCTTTGAATAAAATCTATCAATACAAAACAGCAATCCAACAAACCAGATTCGATTACAGTCAGTCATGGTAAAACAGTGTAGGTTTTACAGAAATTTAGATTAAGTTAATAGGAAATTAAGGATGATTGCCTACTATATCCTGTTATTTTCAGGATTACTGTCTGTGCCTCAAATCTAGTACAGGTAGAATGACTGGAACAGAATATAATCCATCTAAGCAGAGTAGTGTGAGTAATATGGGTTTTAAATCCTGGTACACTATTAACAATATAGTGTATCAAGGCCATCTATGTTAGAGATTCTAGCCATCCTTCTCCGCCTCGTTTTTTGCTATGCTATTTTTCTGCCTTTTTGTCTAGTTTTCTCCTTCATTCTACTGCCTGCCCCACTCACTGAGGTCTTTCTGCCACTGTTCCTAAAATCCTGGTATTTTTTTTCTCTCTCTCTAGATTGTCCTTCAGTATTCTCCATAGAGTTGGATTGGTGGTCACAAACTCCCCCAGTTCCTCTTTGTAATGGAAGCATCTTGTTTCTCCATTAATTTCTAGTGACATCAATCTGGGCTGGAGGTTATTTTCTTTCAGGGCTTGGAATACTTCACTCCAAGCTCTTCTTGATCTGATGGTCTGTGTTGAGAAGTCAGCCGTGATTCTGATGGGCTTACCTTTATAGGTAATCTGTTTCTTTTCTCTGATGGCTTTTAATATTCTGTTTTTATATTGAATTTCTGGTATCTTGATTATTATATGTCTGGGTGTAGATCTGTTTTGGTTGTAGGTGGCTGGAGTTCTGTATGCCTCACACAACCGAATGTCATTTTCTTTTCCCATGCTCGGGAAGTTTTCCTTAATTATTTCCATGAATAGTCTTTGTAATTCACCTGTATGTATTCCTGCTTCTTCATTCACATTTCTTATTCTTAAATTGTAGATTCTCTTGTCATTTCTACCCTTTGTATTGTTACTGCCTGTTTCCTTGTTATTTAAGAGATCTTTCCTTTCATGTTCACACATTGCAAACTTGTCTTCAAGTTTTGATAGTGTATCCTTAGTTTCTTTTAAGGAGTTTTGCCAGCTTTCAATGGAGTTTTTAATTTCTTGGTAGTCTCTTTGAATCTGCTTCATATATTCTATATTTTCTTTATATTCTTTATCGAATGTTTCTCTTTTTGTTGTGTTCCTCCCTTCTTCCATCTGTATCATCCTGAGAGATGCTTCTTGAGAGCATTTCTTTTATTACTCTGCTCATACCCTGCTTTACTTGATTTAGTATTTCAGTTTTGAGCTTGTCTACAAGGTCCTGAAGATATCTCTTAATGTCCATTGAAGCCATGTCTGATGTTGTGTGTTTCCCGCCCTCAGTCTCCCTTGTTTTTCCTTCTCCTGGATCAGTGCTCTCAGGGTTCTGGGCTTGGGGCCTCCTCCTGCCTCTCTCTCCTGTCATGGCCCTGGCTTCCTCCACACAGGTTACAGTGCAGGTCCTAACCCCCTTCCCTGTTGGCCATGTTTCCTGCGAAGGATGCTGGCGCTGGCAAGGGAGCTCTGCCCTCTCCTGCCTGCTCTTGTCACTGAGGTGCAAGCAGCAGCTGCCTATGCCTGCCCCTCCCCACCTGGCCAGCCAAACTTCAAGTGCCTTCACCCAGTTAATGCTTGCTAGGTGCAGGGAATCAATTTGGGATGGCTCATTGGGTCCCAGCCAGTGGGTTGCCATGAATCTGCTCTGGGGAGGGAGGAACCAACTGAAGTCACTGTTGCTCCCAGTTCAGGCTCCTCCTGCCAGATTCCAACATGTTGCCCATTGGGTTGTGCCCTTCCTGTGGGAGAGGTCTCATTCCCAGCACTGACCGTGGATTAATGAAAGTCCCTTCTCGGGCTCCACTCTCTGCTGGGCTCACCAACCCCCGACTTCAGTGTTGCTGTGCTTCCTGTGAGTGGCGGCGGGAACGATTTTGGAAGGCTCTGCCAGTCGGCGTGGATTCAGGCCATTGTAAACTTGGCAGGTCGCTGAGAACGAAAACTCTGTGCCCGTAATTTTTAGCTGTTTCAGTTGTAGTCCTGACATATTTGATGAGCTTTTTTATGTTCTAATTTCTTCCTGTGTCAAGAGGATCCATCTCTCTCTGTCTGGGTCTCTCCAGGGTGTTTTATTTTGGCATATAAGTTGTTTCTCCCGGAAGGCTTTGTATTTTGTTGCTCACTGATTGGCCATCTTGACTTCCTCCTGATTTATGTGTTTTACAAAACACAGCTCTGTTAGGAGTTTGCTTTGGCCTGAGGTGAATCTGCTCATTTGACTATGCCTAACTAGCAATTTGGAAGGTAGAGAAAAATTTCCTTTTCTGCAAAAACCATGTGTTGTATGACAGGCTAAATATCAAGGGGTTTATTAGCATAGAAAAAATGGTGATCTAGTATTGGATGACAATGGAAACTTGGCAAAAAAAATTATAAAACCTAGGAAAGACTATATGGCAATCAAGTGGATCTTGCAAGTGGAGTGTGTATGGGGGTGGAGAGAGAGAGAGAGAGAGAGAGAGAGAGAGAGAGAGAAAGCACCACTCCCCAAGGAGAAATATCTATACCCTGCTAGGGGAATGATTGGATGACTCTAAAGGAAACATTAATAATCTGGGTTCTCTACACCTACTGTGTTTGTACTTCATTCAAATGCATGATAATGAATATCATGTTTTGTGTACTAGGAACATAATTTTATATCTGCATAATCAGATATGTAGTATAACACAGAACTTTTGAATTGCCTCATTGTAGTAAGTGATCACAGTTGTAAACAGATATCAGTATGATAGGTTTGGTAATACCTGTGGGTAAGGTGCATCTGCTTTTAGGTGTGATGATTTCTCCCTCCTTCCTCCCCGTTAGCTTTGCCTCTCCCGTGGCTAAATGCTACCCTTTTAATCAGTTTTGATTGCTTTGCCTTGCACTGAGACTTGCTCAGGAACTCCTCAGAGGCACATTGTTTTCTGGGAGACAGCTGTTCTTTACTAGCGCAGATTGACTGGAGTTATATATAGTGACGATAATAATAAATTGTCTACACATATGCACGTACCACATGGGAACCCACTGATGAAAATTAGTGTTTCATGCATATGTGGTGCTTTCCTTTGTGTTTGTAAACATTCAGCTTAACTCTTAGTTTTCAGCTGCTGCAATGACCCCTTTTAGCAAGAGGGGCCAGAAATTGTCCTCTCCTCCTCTTAAACTCCCTTTCTTCTGATCAGCTCCTTTACTGTCTAAATTCTTTTAGTTCTATTTGATAGAAAGTCTTTTAAATTTTTAGAGTTTAATTTTTATTTTTGAGTGTAAAGCAATGTCTAAATAAATTCAACTTCCAAAAATGCAGTATGTGAGATTGATATATCTATATCTTATCTGTATCTCTCTCTATCTCTATTATTTATCTGGATCTATAGAACAGCTACAAGGGAACCAGTGATTGTAAAAATGAAAGTCATTTTGGTTTGAAAGTATTTAAATATTGATTTCCATTGTTTTACTTATGGCCATCTTGACTGGGGTGGGGTGATATCTCATCATGGTTTTGATTCATATTTCTCTTGATTATGGATGGAGAGCATGCTTTTGTATTCTGTTGGCCATTCACTCATGTGTCTTTTTGGGAAAAACCTATTCAGACCATTTAGCCATTTTTAAAATCAAATTTTTAGCTTTTAATTTTTTTCTATTGGTAGCAATATAAAATAGTACAACTACAATGGAAAACAATGTAAAAAAATTTTTTTTGTGGTACCAGGGATTGAACTCACAACCTTGCACTTGCCAGGCAGGCATTTATGCCACTGAGCTAAATCCCCAGCCCCCTACAATTTTTTTAAAAACTAAAAATAGAACCCTCATCTGGTCCAGCAACCCCACTACTGGTCATTTATCTAAAGGAAGTAAGATCATTATATTGAAAGATACTGGCATTCCCATGTACTATATATTATATTGTTATGCTATTATAGCCAAGGTATGGAATCAAATGAGATATTCACCAATAGATAAATGGGTAAAGAAAATGTGATAAAGGGGTGATTGAAAGCTATGGTGAATGTTTTAAATTAAAAAAAAATCTTACTAGAAGGAAAGATACATCACCAAAAAAAAAAAAAAACAAAGACACATCACCAAGATAAATGTGGGATAAATGTGTTTGAAGTGAGGTGGAGCATTTTGAATATTCCGAAGGGAATTCATGGCAGTATGCTTTTTGCTGTTATAAAAGTTTAAAAATTTAAATACTTGCCATAGTTTTTGATTGCTGTCTTGCACAATTGAGTGGTATGCAACCATAAAAAGGAGGAAAATCCTGTCATTTACAGAAACATGGGTGGGATTGGAGACCACAATGTTGAGTAAAATATACCAGGGGCAGCCTGATGGATACAGCATGATCTCTCTCATATGTGGAATCTAAGAGAGCTAAGACAGCAGAGCTCTTGAGAACAGTGGTTACCAGAGACCAGCAAGGCGAGAGAAGGGAAGGTGACCTGGACAGACTGGGGAGTGGATACAAGTCTATTGTGGTTTGTGTCTGGATGACCCTCCAAAGCCTCATGCAGCTGTGGTCTATGTGGGGGTGCTTTTCAGAGGTGACTGAATCTAGAGTTTGTGATTGATTCATTGTCTAGTGCTGGGATTATGGGTATGAGTGCTGCACCCATGCTAGGGTGGGTGTGGCCTGTGCAGAATATAAGGGACAGAAACAGTCTTCTCTGTGTGCATCTCCCTTTTGTTCTTGTTGCTTTTTCTGTCTTCCACCACCACGAACAGTTGCCCCAGAGCCACACTACCCTGCCTTGGAGTCAGATGACTATGGGCTGAAACCTCCATAAACTCTGAGCCAAATAAACTTTTCCTTCCTTTATTCTGGGCATTGGTACTTTGTTGCATCAATGAGAGAAAAGTTACTAAGACAAAATCACAACCAGATAGAAGGAACATGTTGGTGTTTTGTTACACAAAGAGGGATTATAGATTATGGTATTGTATTGTTTAACTAGAAGCTTTTGAATATTTACATCATACAGAAATGATAAATGGATAAACTGAATATGTATCTTGAGTTGATTAACATCTGTTGTATAAAATACCAGAATATTACACTGTACCCCATAAACATGTATAATTATTACCTATAAATAAAAATATTTAAAATATTGATTGTTATTGGGAAGAAAAGTGGAATGAGATCCTGACAAGCTTGTTTGAGAATAATTCTTTGCTTAAAATTGCCAAACTGTTTCTTTATTGATCATCTAGCATTTATAGTAAATATATACAAAAATGAGAGATCTCCTATTTAAAGTAACATATAATTTCTTTCAAAGCACCTGAACATATGCCATGTATTTACTGGTGCCAAACTAATTGGGCACAGTGACACAGTAACAAATGTCCCTCTTGTTGCATGAAACATCTCTAAAGCAGAAAATACCGTGTTCACTACACTGGCCTTTCAACAGCAATCCATTTTGAAGTTGACAGTACCATTAAAGGGTGTGATATTTACGCTGTAGCAAGCATTTTTCAGGGTCTCTGGTTTTTATTGTCAGGTCTTTATGTGAATGCTATTCTTTTCCTTCCTAGTTTTGCATATTCTTATACTAACTTTAAATTGGCATGGATGGTCACATTATGTTTTTCTTTCTTTTGTCTTCATTTTGTGCATCATCATAAGGTAACAGAGTCTTGTTTGTGCCATGACTTATCATATGATTTGCCAGAGCAATATAGAGGCTTAGAGCTCCTTTATCTCCTGCTTGTTTTCCATTGGGTTCATTGTGGCAGAGTGAAATAGAAGATCTTTGCCAAGAAAAGGGACTGCCCAGTGTCTGAGGCCAGAGGCAGCCACACCGACTACATTACATGTGGTACCCAGTGATGACGTGGTCAGGAAGTGCAGAGAGGCTCCCCCTGTTGATAACCTTGTTGATATTCTTCGGCGCTGGATTTCCTCTTCCTGTATATCCATTGTGTGTCTTTTCTCTTGGCAGTTTTCTCTAGATATAAGGTAGTAGAGGCTTTTTAAAAGATACAATAGCATCCCTGAATTATTCTTTTTGACTTACTTTTAAGATGGCTGCAGAGTGATGAAAAGCACTTGAGACTGGAAGGTCTGGGACTCTGATTTGGCCTGTATTAACTGCATGACCTGAAACAATTTCACTCTTCTCAGGACTATGTGAAGTGAGAAATTTGAAAGGCTTGCCACATTCAGAGACTTATGTTGCTCTTCTGCTCTTTTGTCCTATTGATCTCCGACTGATTTTTTTTTTTTTTTGTAGTCTACTGAGATAATACAAAACAGCACACTTTGAAAATTGCCTGATAGCATTCAGGTGGTTTTTCAGAGATGGGATAGATCATCAAAAATCTGTTTTGATTGGACACCTGTGGTGTCATGGTTTATATCTAGATGTCCTCTCAAAGCCTTGCATGCTCTTAGGCAGGGCTTTTGGGAGGTGCCTGAATCATGGGTATGTGGTATTGGGTAATGAGTGTACAATACTGTGTTAGTCCACTGATTGGTTTAGCACAAGCTTAGTTGTGAATGATGGCTTTGCTGAAAAGAAGAGACCCATCATGGATGTGGGCAGCACCAACCTCTAGGTCACACCATGAACTGTTTGTCCTCTGCTGTGTCCCTTTCCATGCTGCTCCATCTTGGAGCCAGCTGACTATTGACTGAAACTTCCACAAACTGTGAGCTGAAATAAACCTTTCCCCATTTAACTCGTGAGCATTGGGTATTTTTCCCCAGCAATGAGAAAGTAACTAAGACAAATGGTTAAGACAACACACTCTCCTGCACTATCCCAGTGACTTTTAGAAGTGCTTCCAATATGAGTCAGCTTCTGATGTGTATTGTATTCATTCCTAGTTTATTTTTCAGTAATCTTGAATAATGTCTGAAATGCATGGTGTGAGATTAAACTCGAGTGACTCAAAAATTAGAACTTTATTCAGTTCCAATTGCAATAGCTGAGATCTAAGTGTTTTGGATAATTTCTGTTACACATTGTGGAAATATGAAAACCAATTAAAGTTAATTAATTTCCACCAATGAGCCAATTTAGTCAGTTAGGATGCTGTTTGGCCTCCAATTGTTTTTCCAAATTTATTATTTATTTTATCCTTTTCTGCCCCTCTCAGGCCTGTTGCTGTTCCAGTTGACATTGGCTGGGGAAGCACTGGTCAGGGAATCGCTTGTCAGGTGCGGAAAGGCAGGCCATGGGGCTTCCCCAAGAGACAGTTCCTCTCGCTGAATGAGTCCCTCAATGACAACAGCTATGTCTGATCTTCAAGGCTCCATCCAGCATTCTCTGTGGGCTCTACCAATCCTAATTGTGAGCTCACTCCTCCAGCCCTCGGACTTTAAAGATTTTGTGAGCTGGGCGTTGTGGCACACATCTAAAATCACAGCATTCGAGAGGCAGGAGGATTGCCATAAGTTTGAGGCCAGCCTCATCTACAAATAAGTTCAAGGTCAGCTTCAGCTGCACAGCAAGACCCTGTCTCAAAAGACAACAAAACAAAACAAAACAAA
Source organism: Hydrochoerus hydrochaeris (assembly GCA_004027455.1). Lineage (NCBI taxonomy): Eukaryota > Metazoa > Chordata > Mammalia > Rodentia > Hydrochaeridae > Hydrochoerus > Hydrochoerus hydrochaeris. Next base: position 7,078 of record PVLA01007942.1, on the reverse strand, counting down.
AACCCCAGAAAACAAACTTTGTGTTGCTGCTGTCTTGGTTAGCTCTTTGTTGTGAATGTTAGCTCTTTGTATAACACTGTGAAAGGTCCTCTTTTTAGAGCTATTCAATTGGAATCATTCATGAGAAATCTGGTTCTTGTGGAGACTCTGATCTTCACTCCGCGTACTCTCCATTTGCCAGAAGCCCACATGCTAGAATCCCGTGTCTCCCTCCATTCTTGATGCAGTAACACACTCCAGAGTCTGGGTCATTTCTTTCTTTTGAGACAGGATCTTGATACATAGCCCAGGCTGACCTCTAACTCATGATCTTTCTACCAAGGAGCTGGGATTGTGGGTGTGCACCATCATATCCTGTTTGAGACCAGGACATTTTTAAAGTTCAAAAATTTGTTTCTTGCAGTTGTGGCCACTAAGAAATCCAAGATCAAGGTGCTGCCATGTTTTCTTGCCTGTGAGGGGAGGAGCTCTGGTCCTCACCTGGCAGAGGGCTGATGGGTAAGCTAGCTGAAGGTTGCATTGGATCCTTGTTTATAAGGCTGCATAAAGCTTCTTGTCATTCATGAGAGAGCAGCTTTCATGGCCTAATTCCTGCTTGGAGGCCCCATTTTTTTAAAACAGTGTTATGTTAGTAACATTTGAAGTTTGGGGCACATATTCAATCAACAGTGCCCAAATTCTCCATTTCTTATTCTCAGGTCCTTTACCACTTAAAAGTCATACAAAAATCTTTTCCCTTGGGTTATATCTTATTTTCCTCACTAGAAATGTCTTCTAGTACAATTTTACACTTTTACCTTATTTAGGGAATGTAAGAGGGAGTGAAACCATAGCCTGAAAAACATTTCATCTTCTCTAAAATTGTTATTTAAGTGAATATCTAAAGTCCTCCATATGTTAAACTCCACCATAAAAATGTTTCTTTTTTGTCTAACCCAAAATGATAATTGAATATATAATTTTTCTATGAACTCTCCAAGGCATTTTAGGCAGTAATTCAAGTACAAATTATGCATAAAAATGGCATTTGTAGTACTTATATTAAGTAGTAATGTCAGGGATTTTTGGGCAGACACTATGTTGTAGGTGAGGTATTCTTATTTCTCAGGCTACCAGACACACCAAGTCTCAGTGTTAAAGAAAAAAGAAATAAAATTAGGAAATATCAAGAAAATTTGAGAGCTGTAAGTAAAGTCTATAATAAAGTACTACATCATACACTATAATTCTGAACTCACCACCATATGGAAAATCTTTGTGTTAAAAAGAAAAGAGAAAGAAAAAAAAAGAGATAAATGCACTCAAGAGTTCTAAAGGAAATTGAGAAATAAGGTGTATCAGTTAGTGTTCACTAGATATATACAAGATATCAATGCATATAAATTTACAAGATTGGCTGATAGTGGCTCCTCAGAGTGGGATGAGGAAGCATGCAGAGGATGTCTGCACACAAGGCAGAAGGATCCAGTCAAAGGCCTGGAGCTCACTGTAGTGTCCCATGCGAGACCCTGTGAGGAGGTTGATGGGTCTGCACCGGAAGCTGAAGGGTCTGCACCGGAAGCTGAAGGGTCTGCACCGGAAGCTACGAGATGATGTCCAAGGTGAAGACAAAGACTGGAGCTCCTCTGCAGAAACAGAAGCAGATCCAGTTTCCTCATTTCCCCTTTATACCAACCAGGTGACCAACTGTCCTAGGATGGGTCTTCCACAGCCTAAGGGGTGGACTTGCTGAGCCAGTTTAACTGAGCTTCCCATACTCAGGTTGACACCATCAATCAACTATCACACAAGGTATGAAGAGTAAAACATTTTACATAAAGAGGAAGGTCAGAGTTTTACAGAGTTAAGATCATTCTTAAATCTCAGAAATTCATTTATTAAGACATTTTTTTTTCTTGTACCAGGGTTTGAACTCACAACCTCATGCTTGCCAGGCATCCACTTAAGCCACTGAGCTAAATCCTCAGCCCCAGGATATCATTCTTTAGGCTAACTGGCCTCCCAACTTCTTGCAAATTTGAGGAACGAAACAATATTTTTTAAAAAGTTACCACAGTCTTCAGGGCAAAGTTAGACATATGAGGAAATTTTATTAACTGAAAAGAGACAAATTATTGGTAATTTTTAGAAAAGACTCTAACTTAGCTAAGAAATCAAAGTTTAGAGGGATGTGAGTAAATATATATGGTTTTAAAAAATTAGAACATTAACAAAGTAGGCTGATTGAGGAATTTAAAGAACATTACCAATAATATGCCAGTTATCATCATATAATGAAATGAGTAGTAAACGGCTCAGAAAGGAAGAGTAATTTTTCTCATATGAAGCTTTCTATAAAAAAATCACAGGTACAGGTAATAGGAGGTGGTCATCCAGGTAAACAGTCTGTTATTTCACCTCTGCCTCCTCATATAGTCACCTTGAGTTTTCATTTGCCTGTGGAATTTATTTGCACTTGAAAATTTTCAGTGGGAAACAGAGAGTGTAAAAGCTACCGGGAAGATTAGTAAAGACATGGTGCTGCTGTGATTTTTAGTATTTATTGCAAAAAAGTATTTTTATGTATCTCTTTCAAACTTATTTTGGCATTTATGACCTTTTCTAACTACTTGTAAGTCAGTGGTTTCATGTGAAAGACACTTCCCTAAGATAGCATGAATAAAAAGTGTGATTCAATCAGTGTGAAGTAGAATAGGACACACAACTGATTATCTTGTACACTGAACATGAATATGTATAAATCAATGCTGATGAAGTCATTGACAAATTTACAAAGTTGAGGCTTGAAAATGGTCACTTATTTAATCACTATCAGGAGAGATCAACAAAATCTTTTTTTCAAAAAATATATTTTTTATAGTTGGTAAGTATGAATCCATTATTGCATAGGGCTGCAGTAACATATTCAGGTGGCTCATAATAACACCAGTTTTTCTCTAAGTTTTGAAAGCTGAACATCTGAAATTGAGGTTGTGGAGAAGGCTGAGTCTTTGTGGAAGCTGTGTCACACCTTTCTTTCCAGATTCTGGTGGCTGCTGCAATCACTGCCATTCCCTGACTTGTAGACACACCATTTCAACTTTCTGTGCCTCTGTCTTCACACACCTTCTCTTGTGTATGTCTTTCTCTTCTTACAATGACAAGCCCTTTAGATCTGAGGCTCCCCTGATTAATCCAGAATGATCTCATCTTGGCATCCTTCACTTAGTTACTTATGCAAAGACCCAGCATCAGGGGTGAGGAATGAGACATATCTTTTGAGAAATCACAATTCAACCCAGCACACTAACCATTTTCATTTTACTTTGTACTTTACTATTTATTTTTTATTATTTTCATTTTATCAGTGTGATTTTTTAAATAGAAAGTTTCACATGAGAAAAATTACTCTATTTTTGAGCCATGTTTGCTATTCATTAATGAAAGTACTACAGATAATTATGATGTATGGAGGAGAGGAGAGTCAAAAAATATCTACTCTGAATGTCAAATAGTTGAATATGAATTGCTCTTGGGCTGAAATGTTAAAGGAACAAAACAAAAAGGGAAGTGTAGGCAAAAAGGGAAAACTGAGCAAAGCATTGAAGGATTCAACAGGATGATGGTCTTGGTTGTGGACCTTATGGCATGGGCTTTAAAGTCTGATTTGTAATGCCAATATGCTGCTCTTAGTGGCCAATCTTAGCGTATATGAAACAAAACATGAGTGCTGCTGTATACAATAAAATTCAGAGAATTTTCATAAGAGCATGCAGAGTAGAAAATTAATAGTCATCTGACTCTTGTGTTTGTGCATCTATTAGTCAGGGTGCTGCAGAAATAGAACCCATAACAGCTACATATGCATGCATACATACTTAGAAATGTATATACATACAGTTGACCCTTTGTGTCTATGGATTCTACATCCATGGATTCAACAAAATGCAGATCAATTCTTTTTGTCATTGTATTCCATTTTTTATTAGTGCATGCTTGTAACACATGATGTCTGTATTCCTTGTGTGGAGTTGGTCCATGTACATAACACCTCAGAATTCCTTTTCACCCTCTTTCACTTCACTGCACCCCCACTCCCTCCATCTTTTGACCTCCTTTCCATTATAAGGGCCTAACTCCCCATGTTCTATTATCTATCTTCTGTTTTACTCTTTATTAATGATTTGGGTTTCTCATATAAGAGAAACCATATGATATTTAAGCTTGTGTGTCTAGTTTATTTCACTTACTATTATGGCCTCAAGGTGCACCCAGTTCCCAGAGATTAGAATATTTTTAAGAATTCCATTTTTACTGAAAATAAGCAAACTTCTTTTTCTTGCCATTATTCCTTAAACAATATAGTGTAAGTCCTATTTGCACAGCGTGCATATTGTATTCTGTATCTCAAGTAAGTAGAGATGCTTTAAAGTATACAAGAGGGTGTGCTATACCCTAAGGAACTTAAATACCCAGATTTTATCAGCAGAGTTTCTGAGCTAATTCACTACAGATACTGTGGAATGACCTTGTATGTATGTGTGTGTGTATATATATATATATATATATATACACACACACATAGTTGGATCACATGATTATGGAAGGCTGAGGAGTCCTGCTATGTGCTATCTTTGAGCTGGGGCCAAAGAAAGTAGACAATGGAGCTCCTATGCAAACTCAAAAGTCCAAATATTAGAGGAGTCAATGGTGTAAGTCCCTCTCCCTCCTCCTCTCCCTTTCTTCCTCTCCCCCTCCCTCTCCTTTTCTTCTTCCTCTCCCTTTCTCTGCACTTAAGCCAGACATCCAATGGCAAAACAATAGTGGAGATGAAGGGGATGGTCTTGAAAAATACAAGGTAACAGGAGGGCATTGGGACTGGGAAGGAAGTCCTGTCAGTTATGAGTGTACTCAGGGCAGCCTCTTTCATTTGTGATGAATAATGAAATGAAAGAAGAATGGGAAACCCGTCTAGCAAGGCACACAGTTCAGTGACAGATGGAGAATTCATTCCAAATCCCCCATGAGATGTCTACAGTGGTCAGAAGTGTTAACTAAAGAGCATAATTACTCTGCTGGGGAGGCCACGGTTCCATGGAACAGAGAGGTACTTTTAGTACTTGGAAGTAAATTGTTATCATTTGACCTGGGGACGTCTCTTAACTATTTATCACATATTTATACAGAATCCTTGGCCAAACTCAAGTATATTTAAAAAGTGTTTACAGGAAGAACTAAGTATTTACCACAGGAAGAACAAAATACAGTGAACAGAAAATAAAAAGCTACCTGAGTCAAATAATGCACTATACTCAGAAATACTTACCTTGTGTAAATTTAGTCTGTTAAATGACAGCCACTTAGAAATTACTTTAATAAAACATAAAATCCAGAGTTAATAGCTATATATATTTAAGTGGCATGCATTTATTGCTGTACATAATTTATTGCATACATTAAGTGTAAAGTTTCCTGTGGGCCATAATAAATGTGATTTATAAGTCACAAATTTGTGGAAAGTCTATTTCTTAGTCCCTTGAGGACAGTTATAAGGACCATAAAAATTTTTAAAAAAAGAATTAGAGATTTGTTTGAGAAATCATCTTTGTGTAACAAAAAAACACTTTAAAATGATTTATTTATATTCCTATAATAAAATTTTTACTAAAAATTTAACACCTGAGGAATATACTAATTTTAAGGTTTTAAGTACATAACTTTTTTCTGTATTTTTAAATGAAGAATGAACTTTTCCTGTTACAGATTTGTGAATATATATTGTAAAAAACTTGAAAATCAAAACTAGAACAATACAACATTACATTCCCAACATAAATTTAAATTCCTATGCATACATTTTTAAATGAATAAAAACAGCATATGTTATTGTTGTGTCTAGATGTCCCCCCACAGCTGCATGCACTTTTAGATGGGGCTTTTTCAGAGGTAGCTGAATCTAGAGTTTATGAGTGATTCATGATTAAATTCTGGGATTAATGGTGCTGGGATTAAGGGAAGGAGTTTACTAGATCAGTCCACTGATTAGATTGGCACTGCCCTAATCCAGCAGCCTGGGTAAGATAAAAGGGGCAGAAAAAGGCTTGCTTCTCTCTTCCTTTCGTGTTGCATTTGCTATCTTCCACTACTATGAATGACTGCTCCTCACCATGTGCCATCATGCCTTCAGCTGATTATGGACTGAAACCTCTACAAACTGTGACCTAAACAAACCTTTCCTTCCTTAATTTTGAGAGTCAGATATTTTGTCTCATCAATGGGAGAAAGATAACAAAGACAGAATTTGGTATCTGAGAAATGGAATCATTGCTGTGACTCTACCTGACTGCATGGTTTTGGGTCTTTGGGAATGTCTTTTTGGAAGAGCCTGGAATGATTTGTAGATGCCAGCTAAAAAAGTAGAGCTGGAACACCTTAGGCTGTACTGCATGAGAAATTTTGATTGGAAATCAGAAGACAACAAGGCTGAGAGAAATACTCCCAGTAAAGACCAGAATTGGGAGATTTCTTCTGAGAAGAAGGACTGTATTGGCTGATGGACTTCAGATGAAGTATGTTATAGTTTGGCACAAAGTTTGCCTGCATCTTGTTCCTTTACAGACACTTTGCCTGAGACTGAGATTAAGGGTAGCAGACTAATGTGGCAGAATAAATTTCAAGGTAGTCTAATGTTGAGGTGGTGGTGAAGCTTCTGTTTGGAGTTTTTAGCCAGATCTATGTTGAGAATTAAGAACAAAGAGCCCAGCAGAATGATTTAAAACATTGTAAGTTTGTCCAGAAAGGAAGCTCTAGGAAAGCTCTGGACTGCAAAGATAGACGAGAGGAGACCTTGATTAGTGAGGAGGAACAGGAGAATAGAAGAAATGGCCTGAGGCCATCACAAAAAACACCAGAGCAGTTTCAAAATTGCAAAAGTGAAAGAAAGTCGCTGAGCATCATGTTCCAGAATGGCAGAGGCCTAGAGACCTTGTTTGTTGGAACTGGATTCAGTGTGCTCAGCAGTCCAGGCACTGAACCCCTCCAGCCAAGAGAGGGGCAAGCGTGGCTACTGCTCCAGCTGGCAGCAGACCTTGACATCATC